>MRSU01003351.1:0-44828 GCA_008369845.1 Trichomonas gallinae | reverse complement strand
ACAACTACTACAACAGATGAGACAACCACTACAACCACAGATGAAACAACTACTACAACTACAACAGATGAAACAACCACAACAACCACAGATGAGACAACTACAACTACTACAACAGATGAAACAACAACTACTACAACTACTACAACAGATGAGACAACTACAACTACTACAACAGATGAAACAACAACCACAACAACCACAGATGAAACAACTACAACTACTACAACAGGTGAAACCACAACCACAACAGATGAGACAACTACAACAACAACAACAGATGAGACAACTACAACTACAACAACAACAGATGAAACAGCAACCACAACAACAACAGGAGATAAAGAAGAACCAGTGGTACCTCCAACAGAAACGAAGACATATGATAACGAAAATCCAGTGGTACCCCCAACAGCACCAACCTCAAGCACCAAAAATCCTAACTCCAATCAGAATGAAGGTAAAATCGCTGGCATGGATAAGGGCGCATTCTTCGGAATGATTGCTGGCGTCGCTATTGTCATCATCATAATTATTATTGTAGTTGTTATTATTGTCGTGAAGAAATCGGGTGGAGGCAGTAAGAACGACATCCAGGACGAGGAGAGCATTTCACTTGACGACGATATCAACATCAACACAGCATCACACTTCGATGATGTTGAGCTTACACTTCACGACGAATACGGATTCCAGTTTGACGATAATTAAATCAATATTCCCGAAGAAGGGAATGTCTTTTCTTTTGATATATGAATTTTAGTGCTTTTAATTATGAATTAAAATCCTTTTTCAATTTTCAATTTTTTTTTTTGTGATTTATCCATAACTAACAAACAAATTTGGAAGTAAAATGAATGATGGACATCAAAAACATGGCCATAAGCTTAATTTGAATTTTTTTTTTCAAAAAATTGGCTGATTTTATTATCATAAAGCAATGAAATAGACCATATATGTGCTTGTTTTTCTATTTTTATTATCATAATTTTATGTGGAGTCAATCTGCAGATTTCGCGATTGAACTTGGAGTTCCTTCGTGGGTCAGTATCTCTCCGTGCAAGCATTACATTGCATGCGGCACGACGTCCGGATATCTCTACATTTTGTCCATTGTAGAGCAAAAAATACTAAATTCAGCAAAAATTCATTCAAAAGGCATCAACGATGGAGTTTGGTCATCAGACAGCAAATTCATTGTCACTGTTGGTGATGATAAGATAGGAATTATTACAGATGCATCAAGTTTAGAAGTTTTGAGAAAATTAATTGGCCATCGATCTAAAGTTTTCTGCGTTGCAATATCACCAGATAACTCAAGGATTATTACTGGTGGCAAAGATACTGCATTTAGAGTCTGGGATCCAAGATCTTCAAAGTCGATCAGCGAAATTGGAGCCCATACTGAGCCAATTGCATCTGTATCCTTCAATTACGATGGAACACTGCTGATGACATCGTCATTTGACGGAATTGTTCGAGTTTGGGACAGTATATCATTAATTTGTCTCAGAACTTATGTAATGGACGGCGCTGCAATTTCAAGATCTCTATTTGCACCAAACAGTCAATACGTAGCCGCATTTTCATGCGCAAATGTTGGCCAATTAATCGATATAAAATCTGGAAAAGTTTTCAGGAATTTCACAGGTATATCTAACAGTAAATACATAATTAATGCAGGATTCATGAAGCCAAAACCAGAATCTCAAGGCGAAATTTGGGCAACATCAGAAGATAAAAGAATTATTGCTTGGGATGTACAAACTAGTCAAGAAATATGGTCCTTACAACTGGATTTCGATATGGCTGTTGCAAATTCAACTTCTGAAGGAGATATGCTTGTGGTTGCAGGAAACATCCCTGGAGTTGTCATCATCTACAAGCGTAGCGCATAATATGATAATATAATGTTATTGATAGATAAATATTAATTATAAAATTTTATGAAATTAATTTTACAAAGAAATTCATCTTTGGTCCAAATATAACCAAATTCAAGTTAAGATCTATCATAATAAACCGGTTTAAACGCTGTTTATTAATCAATTTTTAAATTGATAATTTTTTATTTAATAAACAAAATATAAACTGGTCATACATATATAAAAACTAATATGCGCCTTTGCTTTGAAGATACATAGTAATATCTTCATCAGTTGCTTCTGATAATGGAGTCTGGCCATTATTTCCTGAAGCATTCACATCAGCTCCATGCTCAACAAAAAGCTCACACGTTTTAAGACTCTTTCCACTTGCAGCAATGATTAAAGGCGTTAATCCATGATCTGTCTTTGCATCTGCTTTTGCATTATTATTTAAAAGCAGTTCAACGATGTCAGGACAATCATTCATAGCTGCATAATGAAGAGCCGTGTAATCCCAGTTCGAATGCGCATTAACATCAGATCCTTTCTCAATTAAGACTTTACAAACGCCGAACTGCTTTGCTGATGCAGCAACATGAAGAGGTGTTCGCATGTAAAGGTCACGAGTATTGATAATTTCTGGATCATCATCAATGCATTTAATAACACGCGGAACGTTGCCTTTTTGACATGCTGTAAAGATATCATCTGTCAATTCCATATCATCTTCGAAGTCATTATTCTTCTCCTTCGAGTTTGAAATTAAAGCTGACATGAAAGGATTTCCTAGTTCTTCATCTGATATTTCAATGGAATTCAAATGACTAATTATTGGACACTGCGAGAATATTTTGAGTAAAATAACAGAGTTTGTGTGATCAATTGGCTCAACTCTTAAATACTTAAGTAATGTTATGGATTGCAGTCCAAATTTTTGAACACATGTAGTAAGTAATGCTTTTGCTGTTTGAAAACTTACTGGTTGTGTTTGTCTGGAAACAATTCTTTCGATATTTTCATATTTGAGGCTTAAAAATATATCATTGTGAGCATAATCGTCAAGATTTGATGCAATTTCTTCTTCGTATGCATCAACATTGTAACCTAGCGATAAATCGTCAAGATAGCTGAGAAGAATAGTTGACATTGACACTTTTTTCAAAAAAGTACTAATAAATCAGCAGTTCTTACTTATCTGGACAGTTTTCATTATTTATTTAGTTATTATCTTTTTGACAAGTAAAATTTATATTGACGCGTAAACAACGAAATTGGACACATAAAATTTTTACACGACAAAACTACTAAAACAGTTATTTCGATAGATAATATACAGAGGATATGAAATATGTGATGTTATGACTGCGGTATAACTTTAACTCTTGCAATTTAATGTGCTTCATATGCTATTTACCAAGATCTACAAATATTTTCAATGAAATAATCGCTGATTATGACAATAAAAGTTGGAATTGTTGTAGTACACTGATGTTATGGCTAGTTTTACTGTGATAGCATGTTCAAAGCAGAGAATATATTGTTGGATTAAATTCTTTTGAAAATAGTTGTCTTTCCAACTCTTGGGCTTATTGACCACTTTAGTTTTATGATGATTGATGTTGCCATTCCATTGAAAATTCGAGTTATTAAATATTTCTAAGGTAAGCCATTTCCATCCTTGAATCGATATTTCAAGACTACTGCATTTTCTTTTTTATCCATAAAATTTGATAGGTTGATTGATTGAAAAGGTTGGTTTTCGAATCATTTTATGCAACAAATGAGAATAACCATCATCATCCTATATTGTTTAAGTTGTCGAAGCAATTTATGAAATTCTCCCATAAAATATGATAAAATCTGTCTTTTTTCTTTCTTCACAAAAATTTCATGAAAAATTTTTCACCGAAAGCGGAAAATTATAAAACATTGGTGATCATAAATAGATTTTTTATCAAAATTTTGAAAAATGAGGTTTTTATGATGTAAAATCAGCGTTATAT
This sequence comes from Trichomonas gallinae, assembly GCA_008369845.1. Lineage (NCBI taxonomy): Eukaryota > Parabasalia > Trichomonadida > Trichomonadidae > Trichomonas > Trichomonas gallinae. The sequence continues at coordinate 40,957 of MRSU01003351.1, read as the reverse complement.
TTAACTCACAATAAATTGAGATAAACCGTCACAAAATTTATCACTTCATTTTTAGATAATGCCTTTATTCAGCAAGAAGGTTTCACCAGATGAGAGACTCAAGCAGTTCAAGCTCTCGCTCAGGAAAGCGGGCAGAGAAATCGAGCGCGAAAGAACAAGATTGCAAAGATCTGAAACAAAACTTAAGCAGGAGATGAAAGCGGCTGCAAACAAGGGTGAGCTCGATATACTCATGATGCTCGCAAAAGATATGGTCCGCAATCGCAACGCATGCAAGAAATTCCTTAAATTAAAGTCTTCCCTTGATTCTCTTGGACTCAGAATCACATTAATCAAGGCCCAGAATGGCTCCATGATGGCTCTTAAGGGAGCAGCTGTCGCCATGGCCCACATGAATAGGATGGTTAATCTTCCTCAGATGCAGATGATTATGCAGAAGTTCATGATGGAGAACGAAATGATGGACATGAAGGGAGAAGTCATGGATGGACTCACAGATGATCTCTGGGATGATGATGGAATGATGGAAGAGGAGACAGCCATACAATATTCTCAGCTCTTCAATGAAATGGGAATTCCTCTTACTCCACAGATCCAGGAAGCTGTATCAAAATCAAATGCTGTCAGAGTCCAGTAATTTATAGATATTTTATTTGTTATATTTTAAATTTATATTTTAAACTTATATTTATTTTTAACTATATCTAGCCAACCTACTTATGAACTTCTTTCAGATTGAAAATGTCCTTGAAAATTTCCAAAAATTATCTTGCCTAATACAAAATCTATATTAACGCAATGATACAATGAAGTTACTAGTTCTAATTTTATAAATGCTTTATCATTTTAGCGATGAAAAAATGGAAATAATGGATATTCTGAAAATTTAGGACAGCTTCAGCCACCTGCAAATTAAAATTATTTTTGTATATGAGAACAGGCCATTATATCTTCTTTTAATGATACACAAATAAATATTAATTTTTTCAAAAAGATATCAATCAGTAAATTGGACATTAACTCATAGCAATAGATAGAGTCCTGCTATTACCATTACTTCTTGAGTTATTAGATAGCATTAAACATATTGGTTCCAATATGTTTTTTATCATCGTTCAATTATAATTGTTATATTGAAAACAGCATTTCTAAGATGAAGATCATATGATCATATAATGTCCAAATATAATTTGATAAAAACAATACTAGATATTATTTGGTATCAATTTTCATTTCTATGTCAAGGATAATTCAACATATACTATTTATGGGGCTATTACTGACTGATTATCAATATAAGGACTATCAAATAGCAATAAAAAATTACCAATATGAAGCCAAAGTGAATTCAGGGCGGTTTTTGATGATTTTCATGAATTACATGCTATAATATGCACAAATCCGCTTAAATCTTAAATAGCAGTTGAAAATTTTGTGAACCGCAAATTTCCAAGAAAAGAAAAAACAAAAAAAAAAAAAAAAAAAATGCAAGAGAATCAGGAGGACGACGCGACAAAGATATTCAAGATTATCGTTGTTGGCGACATGGGCACTGGCAAGACCTCAATGATTCGCCGCTTCGTTGAAGGCAATTTCTCCGAATTCTACAAAATTACAATTGGCGTTGATTTCGCAAGCAAAATTATCGATGTTGACGGCGTAAAGGTTGACGTACAGCTCTGGGATATTGCTGGACAAGAAAGATTCGGTTCTATGACTGGAGTTTATTATCGAGAATCTGTTGGAGCGATTGTTGTCTTTGATATTACACGTCCATCAACATTTGAGATGACTAAAGTATGGAAAGACGACATAGAAGCTAAAGTTCAGACTTCAGCAGGTTATTCTGTTCCAACTTTACTTGTCGGCAATAAAATCGACTTAAAACCAGACAGCTGGGGTAACAAGACCGAGGAAATGGAAAAACATGCAAAAGATAACAATTATTTGCAATATTTCGAAACAAGTGCTAAAGAAGGTACTAACCTTGAAGAAGCCATTTCTACTCTCGCTAAATATATTATTGACAATAACATTGAGCCAGAAAGTACTCGTGATCTTAAAGGAGTTGATATCTCTGAAACTTCTAGAATACAAAAGAGCCGCTGTTGCGACTAACATAGCATAAAATAAATATCTCTTAGTTTATATCTAAAATTTTCGAAATTTTTCAAATATTCATTTATAATCTTAAAATGATGAACGAGAATATCATAACAGGCATTGTTGGAAGGATGCTTAACATATATTTTGTTACTAGTTCATGAATATAATTTTTTGTAATTAGGAATTGAAATTCATTGCTTGAGAAGTAAAAAATACCAAACAATAGATAATAATAAATAAATTTTTGCTACTGTTTTATCATATTGCATTCTATATTTTTCAACCTCAAATTTGATTTAAGAATTAGTGCTATCTGTTAATAATATATCATTTTTAGTCAGTTTTATAAATGTTTTCAATAAAAGTTTCATCAAATACAATAAAGAGCAACAGAATCTCGTAGAAATAAAACAAACACGTTATATCAAATGAAATTTAGACATATATAGTGATTTACTTATCAATATTTACTTATTAAAGGAATAAGAAGTAAGATATTGAAAAAATTTCGATTTCGTTCTAAAACATATCAAAAACGACGCAAATAATCATTTAAGTCCCTACAATCCTGAGATTAATGAGCCAATTATTCTAATTTGGACTTCTAACGAATATCATCTGATTTTCGTTGACATTCCAATATTTCGACTATTAAACACAAAATAAAATACACAACTAGTAAATAAAGCTAAAGAATAAGTGTTCAATGTTGTATTTTTGAAACTAACGAAAATCAATCGAAATTTCATTGAAAACAAAATATTTCGACTAATAAACACAAAATATAATTTATTACAGATAAATGATATTAAATCATCAGTGTTCAATGCTATATTTTTGACAAATAACGAAAATTCTTCAAATTTCGTTGAAAACCCAATATTTCGGTTAATAAACAGAAAATATAATAGAAAAAGAGCAAACAAAGCTATCCAGCAAGTGCTCAATCGCCCAAAAATAAAAAAATTCGTTGGTATCCGCGACAAACTGTAAATGTTGTAAACTTTACAATTGATGTAAGCGAAAAATATTTCGTAAATATGTTAATAGCGACTAATCCGATGTGTAACAATATTTTCAAAGAAAAAACCGTCAAGTATCAATGCATCGGAAGCCACCTGTCTTGAACGAGTACCTCGACATATTAGAGAAGCACCGTTCATACAAACTCCACATACACGCGCTACGCAATGCACATCCTTTAATTGATACGAAACCGGCTGAGCCCTGCCCTCGAATGAAATATTATGAAGAGAGAAGGGTGAAAGAGCGGCTCGAAAAGAAGCGCACCGATGAAGAGAACATGAAATTTGTAAAAGAAATTGAAAATCGCAAAACAGCACGTCGAGTGAAAGATAATTGGCTCGAAGAGTTGAATCAAGAAGACAAAACGATCACAGAAGAAACGGAAAGATCAATGACAAAAACTTTGCCTACTGCATCTTCTACGCAAGCCGTTTTTGGTAATAATCCAGAAGACGAGGAGACAATAAACCAGATGAGAATCGATAATGGCATGACAGTTATCGACCGTATCCAGAAGAGACCACGAAGGGGTCCAATACAAGTCTGCAAACCTCAGATTGACCCAGTGAGAAATAGAATTAAGCACATCGAAAGAGATGATAAGCCTAAAGAGCCGCAGAATGAGCTAAGGAACAGTGTTCGTCGCCATGTTATCAATTCAGATCAAGATACGAACTCAAATGAAATTTCTAGAGAGATAGAACCGCCTCAGGAGCAAAAGAAGAGTCCTCCACATCGTCGCCGTGTGAGGAAACATCATCACAGCCCAGTTCAGCAAGAACGCGATGAATCTGCATCCGAAGTTTTCGCAGATCAAGAACCAAAGAGACAGAATCCAAGATTCAAGAATATCAACTTAGTTGTCGACCCATCTTCAATTACAGAACTTAATATCGCGATTCCACCAACTTTAGAACCTTCTACACCATCATCTGCAAATCCAAGGAATAAAAGATCTACAGAAAAGCACGAAAGCGAGAATGCTTCGGAGGAAAATACGAACGAGGCTAAAACAGATGTCATTACAGATAAGATCGATGAAAATAAAGAAGAAATCGAACCAGAAACGAAGGTAGAAGATATCAAAGAGCCAGAGGCTAAGGAAGAGGAAGAAAAATTCGACGAGCGCAATTTCGAGATTTCACAAGAAGAAAAACCAGCAGAAACTCAACCAGAAGAAGAGAAAGCAGAAGAACGACATGAAATCAAGGAACCAGAAACTAAAGAAGAAGAGGAGAAACTTGATGAAAATAATTTCGAAATTACACAGGAAGAAAAGCCAGAAGAGGCTCAACCAGAAGAAGAGCAACATGAGATCAAGGAACAAGAGCCCAAAGAGGTAACTCCACCTCAATCTCCTCCATCTCCACGCAGGCTCAACTTCTCTGGTGTCGTTGAGGGCTTCAGCGAGCCACCAACGCCAAGAAAACCAGAGCACGAAGGAATTTCCGTGTTTGACACAGTCAACGAGAGTCTCGAAGACAAGTTAGTCGTCCCAGAAGAAGAGAAGAAGGACGAAGAACTTTCTCTCACTGCAGAGATAGGAGAAGCCCTCGAGAGAGCAAACGAAGAAAAGCAGGAAGAAGAGATTCCAGAAGACAAGAAGGAGCCACTCAGCTTCCTCGAGAGAGATTTCAATCCTCCAACAGAAAAGAAGACAGAAGAAGACAAGCCATTCTCAGGCCTTGCCACTGCCCTTCTCTCGCAAAAGAAGTCCGATGAAGAGAAACCAGCTGAAGAAGAAGCCAAACCAGAAGAAGGCGAAGAGAAGAAGGAGGAAGAACCTCAGAGTCTTTCACTCACAGCGGAAATCAAGGAAGCTCTCGAAGAGAACAAGGCTGAGGAAGAAATCAAGCCAGAAGAAGAGGCTCAACCAGTCGAAGAGAAAGAAGAGGAAGCCAAGCTAGAAGATGCTGAAGAAAAGGCTGAAGAAGCAGATAATCATGAAGAACCAGCTAAAGAGAATAAGGAGGAAGAAATCAAACCAGAAGAGGAAGATATCAGCGCACTTGCTAATTCAACACTCGACAACATCATCTCCAACATCTCAGGCAATGCGGACGAGAAACCATCTGAAGAATCGAAATCAGCAGAAGAAGAAAAGAAAGACGAGGAGCCTCAGAATCTTTCTCTCATAGCTGAAATCAAGGATGCCCTTGAAGAGAACAAGGAAGAGGAACCTAAGCCAGAAGTTCCAGCTGAAGAGAATAAGGATGAAGAAGACTTCGAAGAGCGTGATTTCGTTGCTCCACAAGCAGAAGATAAACCAACTGAAGAGGATAAACCAGAAGAGCAGGCTGAAGAAGCTAAGTCAGAGGAAGAGAAAAAGGAAAAAAGCCTTTCTCTCACAGCAGAAATCAAGGAAGCTCTTGAAGAAGCAGCTGAAGAAAAGAAAGAAGAAGAGGCTGCTCAAGAAGAGAAGCCAGTTGAAGATGACTTCATCCACGAAGAAGAGAAGAAGGAAGAAGAGCCTAAGCCAGAAGAAGCCGAAAATGCGGAAGAACGCGATTTCGAAGCTCCTCAGGAAGAGGCAAAGGCAGAAGAGTCAGCTCCAACAGAAGAAAAGAGCATCGAAGACGATTTCGTCCAGGAAGACGAGAAGCCAGCAGAATCACTCTCACTCACAGCAGAAATCGGTGAAGCCATTCAACGTGCAGAAGAAAAGAAGGACGAAGAAGAGAAGCCAATCGAAGACGACTTCGTCCAGGTGGATGAAACCAAGCCAGAAGAAAACGTCGAAGAGCGCGAATTTGAGGCTCCTCAAGAAGAAGAGAAGCCAGCTGAAGAAGAAAAGACAGAAGAAGCTAAACCAGAAGAAAGCCTTTCATTGACAGCCGAAATCAAGGAAGCCCTTGATGGAGCAGCTGAAGAAAAGAAGGAGGAAGAGAAAACAGTCGAAGATGACTTCATCCACGAAGAAGAAAGGAAGGAGGAAGAATCCAAGCCAGAAGAGGCAGTTGAAGGAAAGACAGAAGAACCAGCTGAAGAGAAGAAGGAAGAGGAACCTCAGAGTCTTTCTCTCACAGCAGAGATCAAGGAAGCCCTCGACAATGCAGCTGAAGAAAAGGTTGAAGAAGAAGCCAAGCCAGTTGAAGACGACTTCGTTCACGAGGAAGAAAAGAAGGAAGGAACTGCAGAAGAGCCAAAGAAGGAGGAAGAAAAGTTCGATGACTTTGAAGCTCCTGAAGAAGAGAAGAATGAAGATCTTTCTCTTACATCTGAGATCAAAGAAGCCATCGATCGTGCAGAAGACAAGGAGCAAGAAGACGCCTTTGCTGCTCCAGAAGAAGATAAGAAGGAGGAAGTCGAAGAGCGTGCATTCGACGCTCCACAAGAAGAAGAGAAGAAGGAGGAAGACGACTTTGTTGTTCCAGAAGAGAAGCCAGCTGAAGAAGAGCACAAAGAGGAAGAGAAGAAGGGTAAAGAGCCAACTATTTCCGGTCTTCTTCATGATGCTCTCAAGCCAGGTGAAACAGAGAAGCCAGCTAAAGAAGAACACAAGGAGGAAGAATCCAAGCCTCTTGGTGGCCTTTCTACAATGCTCGAAAACGCAGTCAAGGAGGAACATGAAGAAGTCGAAGACAAACCAGCCGAATCTCTTCAGAAGGAGATTACTGATGACTTCGTTGTCGCTGAGGATAAGAAGGAAGAAGCGGACGAGAAGGAAGAAGAACAAAAGGACGAAGTTCCAGATGTCCCATCCGACAACGAAGAGAAGCCAGCAGAGGAAGAGAAGCAACCACAGGAACGTGAACTTCCAGCTGATGAGAAGAAGAAAGAAGAGCCAGCCGATGATTTCGTCGTTGAAGAGAAGGAGGAAGAACACAAGCCAGACGAACTTTCACTCACATCAGAAATCAAGGAGGCTCTTGACCATGCAGCAGAAGAGAAGAAAGAAGCAGAGGAGCAGAAGGAAGAAGAGAAACCAGCAGAAGAACCAACAAAGGAAGAAGAATCCAAACCATTTGGTGGTCTTTCAGCTCTTCTTGTTGCTGCTACCGAGAAGAAGGAAGAAGAACAAAAGGACGAAATTCCAGATGTTCCTTCCGAAGATGAAGAGAAACCAACTGAAGAACGCGAAGATGCTGCTCCACAAGAGGAATCCAAACCATCAGAAGAGAAGAAGGATGAAAAGCCTAAAGAGGATCAGAAGCCATTTGGCGGACTTGCCGCTGCTCTTCTCTCTCCGAAGAAGGAAGAAGAGAAACCAGCAGAACGCGCAATTGAGCCAAAGAAGGAAGAGAAGAAGCCAGCTCTCGGTCTCACATCGATGCTTATGGCATCTTTGAAGACAAAACAAGCTCCAGAAAATGCTGAAACAGTTGCAGAAGCACGCGATCTTCCAGCTGATCTTAAGCTAGAAATCGTTGAACAGCCAAAGACAGAAGAAGCTCACCCTGTCGAAGGAAAGGCCGAAGAGGCTAAACCAGCTGAAGAAAATGTTGAAGAAAAGCCAGTAGAAGCTCAGCCAGAGGATCATGCTGAAGAGGCTAAGCCAGCTGAAGAAGAGGCAATTGATGAAGTTCCCGATGTTCTATCAGATGAAGTAGCAGAGCAAAAGGAAGAAGAGTACGAGGATATCGATGATGCAGCCGTTCATGCTCAAGTCAGTGCACTTGCTAAGTCCACACTTGACAACATCATCTCCAACATCATCAACAGCGCAGACGAAAAACCATCTGAGGAATCTAAGCCAGAAGAGAATAAGGAGGATGAGGTCCCAGATATTCCATCTGAAGACGAAGAGAAGCCAGTTGAATCACGTGAACTTCCAGCTGAAGAGGAGAAGAAGGAAGAAGAACCAGCTCCAGCTGAGGAAGACAAGAAACCAGAAGCATCAATTTCCAGTCTTTTAGCCTCAGCACTCAATGTTGAAGAACCAGCTAATGAGGAAGAAAAGCTAAGAGTAGAAGAAGAAAAGAAGGATGAAGTTCCAGATGTTCCATCCGAAGATGAGGAGAAGCCAGTTGAATCTCACGAACTTCCAGCTGAAGAAGAGAAGAAACCAGATGAGGAACCAAAGAAGGATGAAGAATCCAAACCATTCAATGGTCTTTCAGCTCTTCTCATTGCTGCTACAGAGAAGAAAGAAGAAGAAAAGAAGGACGAAGTCCCAGATGTTACATCAGATAACGAAGAGAAACCGGCCGAAGAAGCAATTCCAGAGGCTGTTGAGGAGCGCGAATTCGTTGCTCCGCAGGAGGAAGAAGAAGCTAAACCAGCTGAAGAAGAAAAGACAGAGGAGAAGAAGAAAGAAGAACTAGCTCCAATAGAAGAAGAGAATAAGCCAGAAACATCTATTTCTGGTCTATTAGCTTCATCATTGAATGTTGAAGAACCAGCAAAGGAAGAAGAGACAGCTCCAGTTGATGAACCAGTTAATGAAGAGGAGCCAAAGGACGAAGTCCCAGATGTTCCATCCGAAGATGAAGAGAAGCCAGCTGAAGAAGCTCATAACGAAGTAGAACAAGCTATTCAGTCTCGTGAGTTCCCAGCTGAAGAAGCAACTGAGGAAGAAAACAAGCCAGCTGAAGAGCTAGAACAAAAGGAGGAAGAGTACGAGGACATCGATGCAGCCGTTCATGCTCAAGTCAGTGCACTTGCTAAGTCCACACTTGACAACATCATTTCCAACATTTTAGGCAGCGCCGACGAGAAACCAGCTGAAGAAGAAAAGAAGGATGAAGAGCCGACTCCAGTTGAAGAACCAGCCAAGGAGAAGGAACCAGCTCTTGGCCTCACATCAATGCTTAAGGCATCATTGAAGACCGAACAAGCTCCAGAAGATCCAGTAGTCGAAACACGCGAACTTCCAACTGAAGAAGAAAAGAAGGAAGAACCAGCTAAAAAAGAGGAACCAGTTGAAGAGAAGAAGCCAGCTTTTGGTCTCACATCAATGCTTATGGCTTCTTTGAACACATTTCAAGCTCCAGAAAGCGAAGAACCAGTCGCTGAAACACGCGAACTTCCAGCTGACATCAAGTCAGTAACCGTTGAAGAACCAGCTGAAGAGAATAAGGAGGAAGAAATCAAGCCAGAAGAAGCTCAGCCAAAGGAGAAACCAACTGAAGAGAAGAAGGAGGAAGATGCTCAGCTGGAAGAAAAACCAGCTGAAGAAGAGAAGCAGGAAGAGGCAAAGGATGAAGTTCCAAATGTTCCATCAGATAAAGAAGCAGAACTGCCAGTTGAATCTCGTGAACTTCCAGCTGAAGAAGCAACTGAGGAAGAAAACAAACCATCTGAAGAGCCAGAACAAAAGGAAGAAGAGCACGAGGACATTGACGATGACGCTGTTCATGCTCAAGTCAGTGCACTTGCTAAGTCCACACTTGACAACATCATCTCCAACATTTTAGGCAGTGCCGACGAGAAATCTGCTGAAGAAGAAAAGAAGGATGAAGAACTAGTTAAGGACAAGGAACCAGCTCTTGGTCTCACATCAATGCTTAAGGCATCATTGAAGACTGAACAGGTTCCAGAAAGCGACGAACCAGTCGTCGAAACACGCGAACTTCCAGCTGAAGAAGAAGCGAAACAGGAAGAACCAGTTAAAGAAGAAGAGCCAGTTAAGGACAAGGAACCAGCTCTTGGTCTCACATCAATGCTTAAAGCGTCTTTGAAGACAGAACAAGCTCCAGAAAGCGACGAACCAGTCGCCGAAACACGCGAACTTCCAGCTGAAGAAGAAGCGAAACAGGAAGAACCTGCTGAAGAGAAGAAGGAAGAAGCAGCAGCTCCAGTTGAAGAACCAGCTAAGGAAGAGGAACCAAAGGACGAAGTTCCAGATGTTTCATCAGACAATGAAGAGAAACCAGCTGAAGAAGAGGAAGAAACTCATAACGAAGAAGAACCTGCAGTTCAGTCTCGTGAGTTCCTAGTTGAAGAGCCAAAGGAGGACGAAAACAAGCTAGCTGAAGAAGAGGAAAAGCATGAAGAAGAGCCAGTTGTTGAACCTCGCGAACTTCCAGCTGAAGAAGAGAAAAAGCAGGGCGAGTCAATCGACCAAATTGCAAAGACGACTATCGACCAAATCATCTTCAACATCATCAACGAAATGAAGCAAGCCGAAGAAGAATCAGAACTTCCTGAAAAACATCAGGATGCTATCAAGTCAGCTGTCAACAAACTCGCAAGCAACACAGTTGACGAAGTCGTCGCTGAAATCCTTGGCAATGAGTATCAGTCTCAGCCATTCTTATCAAAGAACATCACACCTGAAGAACCAGCTGTCCAAGAACGTCATATCGAAGCCCTTGTCGAAGCTGATCAGAACCAAGAGTCGAATGAAGAAGCAGAAAACAATGAAGAAGTTGCTAAAACTGCAATCGACCAAATGGTCTCAAACATCATCTCCAGCCTCGACGAGAACAAAGATGAAGAAGAACCAGTCGTCAAATCACGCGAAATCCCTATCGATGCAACTCAACCAGAAGAAGAAAAACCACAAGAAGCTGAAGAATCAAAACCAGCTGAAGAAGAGAAGAAGGAAGAATCATTGGCACTTTCTGGACTCATCCAGAAGAGCATGGAAGAAGCAGAAGCTGAGTTGAAGGAAGAAACTCCTAAGGAAGAGAAGAAGCCAACAGGCGGACTTATGGGAAGCCTGATGGGAATATTATGAGACGAAAAATCACAAATATTATGATTGTTTTAGTTGTTAATTTTAAAATACGATTTTATTTTATTCTCTCATCAAAACAGTTCTTTATTCTCACAGACAAAAATTATCATTTTCTAAATACATTTATTGAAAGCAAAATATAACAATAATATGATAGAGAAAGATGTTAGAATCATAATTTTAAAGTGAATTTCATTAAAAACGCTATTGTTGGTAAATTGTTGAAAATTCATTAACAGAAATTCGATTTATGCAGAATTAGATCAGACATGAGTCACATGTGACAATTAAACGAGTGATTTTGATTTAATCTACCAAATAAAAATATTTTATTTTAGAAGAGCGATGTCTTCTTCATGATATGGACGAATTCTTCGTATGAAACTTCACCATCGTTATCACGGTCAGCTTCTTCAATCATTTCACGAAGTTCTTCATCTGTAAGATTTTCGCCGAGTTCGACGGAAACGCGCTTCAAGTTCTTGAAAGAAATGCGGCCTGTGTTGTCATCATCGAAAAGACGGAATGCTTTTCTGATTTCATCTTCTGGATTACGCTCTTCCATCTTTTTAGTCATCATCTGAAGGAATTGAGCGAAGCTGATAGCTCCAGTGCCATCTGTATCAACATCGGAGATCATACGACGGATTTCTTCCTTTGTTGGTTCAAAGCCGAGGGCCTTCATTGCAACTTTGAGCTCTTTAGCATCAATTGAGCCAGATCCATCTGTATCGAAGAGGTCGAATGCCTCTCTGATCTCCTGGCGCTGCTCTTCAGAAAGCTCACCACGTCCTTTCGCCTCTTTGCTGGTCATCTAAATTTTGAACGTTTTTAATTCATTGACTAGGGGATGAATCCCGATTACTTTTCTTTCAAAGCTTATTTAGGGTCTAATAAACTTGTCATTATACTGAATGCCACGTAAATAATATTTTGTGTTTTATTTGTCAAACGACTTCTCATGGTTCCTGGAATAGAGGTCAGCGACTTAATCAAAAATAAGCTTTATGCTAATGGTATTTCGATCAAATAAATGTGTTAGTTTTGAAAAAACATACAAACATATTATTTATTTAAAATAAAAAGAGAGCACTAAATTATTTCTTGAAGGTCCAAAATGTTCGATGGATCAAGGGATTGGAATTCATCTTCTTCTAATATCGGAAGATTCGTGTTAAGAATCTTATCGTACGAAAAAGTAATTTCTTCGTATTCCCAGTTGTTCGGTAAATATCCGATGTCAACTGTAATATCCCACGTAGTTTCAATCGGAATCTGCCTGAATGTTTCGTATCCTGAAGTTGAGCTATCTATTGTTGAGAAGACACCTGTAGAGAAGAAAGACATCTCACTGAGATTTTGCGATTCTTGCCACTTCCTTTCGTTTTCCTGAGACAAAGCATCCCATAACTGCTTGATGGGACCTTCAGCCGCTTTGTTGGTCTTGCACAAAGCTTTCATGTCTTTTCTTGGCTTTGATACATGAACAAGATTCTCAACTTTAGTCAATGACCTCAAAAACTCGAGGAAAACATTCGGATCAGTTAAGTTTGAGTCATCGACTCTGAGATATTCGATGCTTTTGTTTTGCGTCAAAATCTGGCCTAATACTTGCAAGCCTTCATCTCCGATGTTGTTGCCTGAGTAATTGAAATACTGAAGAGTCTTATGCGATGACAAAACAGCTTGTAATGCTGTCAAACCATCTGCTCTGTAGCTTTTGAATGTCTTTGTGACAGATAGTTTTTGGAGCTTTGAAACATTCAAGAAACTAGACATTGCTGCAAGGATTTGCGCTCTGTCTTCGTTGAAGAGTCTGCATTCATCGAAATAGACTGTTTTGAGAGTTTTCGTGTTTGCGAAAAGTTCCAGGAGTTTGACAGTCATAGGATTCTTGTTCCACTTCACGTGCTGGAAGCTGGAATGTGTTGGCGAGCTCGGCAGCGAATTCAGCGGGTTGATGGTTGGCTTTGGGAACTGAGCATTGGAGAAGTCGATTTTAACATTGGAGCTGAATGGCTGGAGAGCTAAGAACTGTGCCAATGATTCGTCTTTCCACAAAACATCTCTTAAAGCGAGTTTGGTGAGAGTCAGCGGGAAAGAGAAGCCATTCTCTGGCACTTTCGAACAGTAGTTGTGAGAGAGGTTCATTTTCGTTAAATAAAGTGAATCACTTGAAATTGATTTCATAATTACGTATAAGTCAACATCCATCTTCTTCAATTTGATCTGCTCGATTTCTGCATCAGAGACAAATGTGAGGAGCTTCGGAATTAAGTAATCTGGCATCTTATGTTCATCCTTGCATATTTCAAGGCAGTTTAATTTCGAAAATGATGTAACATTGTTGAAGAAAACTTCATATGCTTGCGGTGTAAGGTTGCAATTTGAGAATTTAATGTGTTTTATATTCGATGGAAGATTAATTGTAACGAGTGTTTGTGCCATTTCACGTGTGAACAATGAGTCGATGAATCTTAATATCCTGATGCCAGAATTTGGAATGCTCTCAACGAATTTCTTGAAATCTGTCGCAGATTGGTGATTTTGAATGGTAATGTCCTCAAGCGTTGGATTCTGCTTGATCACAATACTGAGAGAACCGTATAGATTAGTGAAATGAAGTCCTCCGACGATTAATTTTTGAACGTTCCTTGTTAAACTCAAAGATCGACAAAACGCCGCTGTAAACTTAAGGTCCATTGGTCCGATTACCATGGTGAGAGGCATATTTTTCAACAAATTCTTCTTCATTGGTTGTAAAATTTTCGAATTTGGTCGATTTTCAAGGGAAAGCGAGCAAGACACAAAGAGGTGGATGAATTGGTCCTTAGGGAGAGATGATGGTGGGACTGAAAACGGAATATTGTACTCTACTTCTTCAGTATCGACAAGCAAAGCTTTTAAGAATGACACAATTGGAGTAATTAGAGAAATAGCATCATCTTTTCTAATGCGGAGCTTTATTCCGTCGAATTGGAACAAAACTTCGTTATGATCAAGAACATGTATTGATTTAAGATCAACCCAGGGACAAATGTTCTTAATTTTGACTGTATTCCATAATCCCGACTGTGTGGTAATATAAAGAGCAGCTGTTGTCGCAACAAAAAAACTCTTTTCATATTTTCCCTTCGAATTCTGCTTAAAAACCCATTCAGACTTCAAAACTGACTCTAACTTGGTGTCAATGTTGGCTTGAAATGACTCTGTTTGTTAGAAAATAAAACTATACGTAATGATTTCTGTCGCTTCGAATTCATTTATGTAAAAAGTTTTTTAATGCGTTTAAATTTTTATTTTATTATCTTCTTTAATGTGTGTAGATGCTATTTTTAAAACAAAAATGATTTTTCAGAGACGAATCAATTTTTTTTTTTAAATTGGTGATAAAAATAATGATATATACAGGTTATTATGCAAAATCGATATATCAATGATTATTTATTATTCAATGTTAACCGCTTCTGCGCCTGTAAAATCATCTCAATTATTTATATATAAATTTTTAATCTATTCCAATATATGAATAAAAATTTCAAATATAATTGGAAAATTTTTTATGCCACGAAGTGTAAAAATATATAAAACACGAAAACAATAATAATTATATTAATTTTTACTTTTGATAATTACTGAAAAGTGATATTCAATACTCCTCAAAATATAAACGTTATACGGGCGTAAAAGCTTATTTTGAAATGTTAAAAATGTTTTATTATATAATATAAGATTTAATTTCTGAATTTTTCGATTTTGAAGTGATAATAATCGAAAGTTTCATTTAAAATTTTAAATTGATAATATTTTGATACTATTCTTATATTTAGTAATTAATCCGTAATATCAACTTTTGAATTCACGATAATTTTATATTTTTGAGGGAATTCAAAGGATTAATTTTGAAGGAACATTTTCAGAGAACTTTTTATTGACCGGAAAAAGCATTATGATTTAAAATATAAAATCTACTAGCTTTATAAGCTCTGTTTTTGCTGTTGTTAGATAAAAGTTGATAAAAATTACATCTTCTTCAATTAGATTTAGAGAAAATCCTGTATCAAGCGACATGTTCTAATTCTATGCCATATATAGCTGCGTAATCATTATGTTAAATATCATTGATCCATTTAAATGCCATAAAACGATCGCATTGGATTGCAAGAAATGGTTTACTGACTTTATATAATGATAATTCATCTGCTTTTCAAGTATATGACGCATTATTTAAGTTACAGTGACTTAATACCAATACAATAACAACACAGATTAAATTTCATTTTTCAATTAGATGAAAATGGGATATATTACGTGTGTAGATTCTGTTCCACCAAGGATATTGGTATTTTCATCTCAATAACGTATTTTTCGTATAACCGCCGCATGCTTAAGGGAGATCACTTTAGGTTGGATGGGGATATCCCGACATCCTTAGTTCCACTTGAGAGAAGTTCGCCATGTATAGAAAACAAGTTTTGGAGAAAATTAACCTTAATCGAAGAAAAGTGCCGAATACAAAAGTGACAACCTCGAAAAGTGCCAAATGCTGAGTTTGTTGTTTTCATTATCAACGAGTTCGAATAGTGATGGAATCTTTTCACGCTATTATGACGATAAAATTATCGTTGTTGATGTCAGCGGGTCATCCAAACAATATATAAATGGATCGATGCAGCTAACAAAACCAGAATATGCTATTTATCCATTTGATAAAAGCTACGACTGGTGCTCAAACTGTGGCAGGTCATATGATGTCCATCCATGGATTTCTTTCTCATTGGAGAGAAAGAAATTCAATTTCAACGGATATTTCATCAGATGCGGATGCTGCTATGACGGTTGCTGCTGTGATGATGACTATTACGGCTGCTTCGACTGCTGTCTTTACAGCTGGTCTTTGCAGATTTCGGATGATAACAAAACATGGACAGAAGTCCACAGGGTTGAAAAAGACGATGAAATGAGACGCTGCAAGGAAAAAACATACAATTTTGATAAGACTTACACAGCAAATTACATCAGAGTTATTCAAAACGAGCCATGTCCAGGATTTCCACCATGTATGGCCTTAAATAAGATTGAATTCTTCGGGAAAATCTTGAATGAAGACAATTCACAAGACGAATTTGTATCGTTCCACGATGATGACGACGATGTCAGTATTATTGGTCACATCTCTAAGAATGGTGATGTCAGACTCTCATAATCACCTCAAAACCCCTAATATTTGTAAAAACATCACATAATTATATCATTACAAAATTGTTCTGCACAACATTAATCTATATCTAAATACTTTCACTTTTATCCATATAACATTGATAAAATACTTAAAGTTATTACAAAAATATAATTTTTTCAAAATATGATAGGTTCCATATTGTATACATCAATAATATGATGTATATATCAATCTTTTATCTTGCATTTTCAATATATTTATAATGATTTCAAATTTCATTATCAAATATGCATCTTATAATTTGGTATAGTACATTTGATCAACTATATAACATGAATTTGATGTTGTGAATCAATGATATTAAATATTTAGAATTTTCAAAAATATACAAACAAAATTTTATAATAAATCATGGTTCGACTAAATAAGTAAACATTTTCCCGCCTTTGACATCAATTTCTCCTCTTTCTTTGATATCAAACTGTTGGCCATAAATTAGTTCATAAACAGGCCTCGAAATATGAACTTTCATCGGCACACCGTGGTGCTCCATCTCATGAGCTATGCTTATTGCTGGGCCTAGAATCTCAAATGTTGGTTTCTCTACTCCAATAACGCCAGCAACAATTGGTCCTCCTGTATTGACTCCAACTCTGATTCTTAGTTTTTCATTTTCTTGTTGATCAATTTCGAATAATTTCTTGATGACAAGACAACCGAAGTCAACAGCTTCTTTAGCATGAACAGCCGGCTGGTTGATCTCATCAAATATGCCACCAGCTGCCATGTAACAATCTCCAATGCACTTAATTTTTGTCATTGTTTTATGCGCATTAGTTATTGCATCGAATTCTTTGAACATTATATTCAACATTCTCATCACATACTGTGCATCATGTGAGCCACACCATGGTGTGAATTCAACAACATCTAGGAACAAAATTGTTGCTGATTGGACTGAGAATGAAATGTTCTTTTCTCCCGCTTGAACTCTCGCAACTAAGTTTGGTGGCAAAATCGATGCAAGCATTTTGTCAGATTTATATTTTTCGTCTCTTATGAGTTTTTCGTGCATAAGATTCTGCGTAATGTTTCTGCCTGAATAGATCCTGTTTCCACTTATCGTTGTATTGGAGAATTCAAGGTAAACCTTTTCTCCGTTAGCTTTCTTGAATTTGACAATTGTTGGATGAAGGAAAACACGATCGAGTTTGACATCACACAGGAATCTTTCTGGCGTGAAGAACTCTTTGATAGACTTGTTTTCGATTTCTTTGTACTCAATGCCAAACATGTTCTCGAATGTGTTGTTGACAGAGATAATCTTTCCTGTTTCATCCTGGCAAACAATTACGACTTCATCCAACTTGTTGATGACTTCATTTGTGAACCAGGCATATTTATCTGCGTTGATCTCTTCTTCCTTGGAATATTGGCCTGAAATCAATTGCATTAACTTGTTGTTTTCAAGTATGACATTTGCTGGGCATCGAAGCAATTGTTTCATTGTGAATCTCATCAGTTTCTCTTCCATTCTTATTGCCATAATTATTGTAACGACGCAAATTAATGTCAGAACGGCGAAAATTATAGCAACTCTCACAATTTTCATTCCTTCTTCATTTATGTTTTCAATCATCGTTGGAACAAGTTTTGTGCCTGTTGGATAGAAGAAAACTTCGTAAAGTTCAACTGGTCCCATTTGCCATGTTTCTCCTACTCCGTCGCCATTTGGAGTTGGCCATC
The DNA here is from genome assembly GCA_008369845.1 of Trichomonas gallinae. NCBI lineage: Eukaryota > Parabasalia > Trichomonadida > Trichomonadidae > Trichomonas > Trichomonas gallinae. The sequence goes on along the minus strand of MRSU01003351.1, from coordinate 23,276 downwards.
TTGGTGGATTTTCGTGCATCGCTGAGCTTATTCTCTTCAAATAAGATGTTATGAAATACAGCTGCTGCGTTGATGTGAAGCAGTGGACAGAGTCAATCATGTCTGTTGGTGGCTCTGTTGTTTGGCAAGACAGGAATTGGTTTGCTGCTTTGACTGCTGCTTTCATTCCTTCGAAAGGAACTTCGCGTTGGTCACTTCCTCCAAATCTGATTGCAAGGAAATAGGAGGACTGAATTCCAATAATTCTGTCAATGTTATTCGCTTCATCTGTGACATTTGCGCAACTTCCAGCGAAAGATGGATGAGCTTTTTCCAAAACAATCTTCCATAATCTAGAATAGATTGAAAACAAGAATGTGATTGATCCGTATAAATAATTGATGTGGTGGCAGTTGTAGTAAACTGTCTCAGAGGCAGCTGTGAAGCAATGAGCTGAGAAATAGAAAGTGATGCAAGAGAAAATGAAAATCAATGCGAACATGAACAAAGCGAAAATTTCTCCAGATGATTGGTCCCCATCTGAAATTGACGAGAAAAGCTTGATGATGCTTTCTTCTTGTCTTGACAGCTCCATGTCATTCCTTGATCCATTTTCGCTCTTTGTCGAAACAGCTTCGCTCTTGATCTTGTTGAATGTGCTCGAGACATTGGAAATAACTGTTTTTGGAAGCTCGGTTAATGACTTGTAGATAAAAACTTTGTTCGATTTCAATTTTCTGACTTGCATCACATAAATCATAAGGAAGATAAGAAAATTGACAACAATTAAAGTAATCAAGCCCATCATGAATATTTTCGAGTAATAAACATAATTGTCTTGGATGTAAGAAACTAATTCTGTCAGAGCATTGTTGAAAGCCGTTGTGATTAAATTGTTGTTGTTTCTCGCGTTCAAAGAATAAGAACCTTTTGCGACTTCAGGGGTAATTACTGGATAGTCAACTAACTTTCCTACATTAGAAGCAACCATGAATGAGATTTGGATGGCTGAAGCTAAAGAATCTTCAACATCATTGACGTTTCTATAGAAGAAGAATTTCAAATTTGTCGTGAAAATCTCGTTTCTGATCTTATTGATGTGTTTGTTTCCATACTTAAAATTCCTCAGTGGAGCAACCATAGCACTTGACTCAGCAATGCCAGTGGCGAAATACCTGCAGATGTCTCTTGTGTTTCTTTTTCCACCGTAAGAAGTGAAGTGGAAATTAGATGATAATCTTGCTGGCGCCAAAATCATCTCTGATGGATTATCTGGATCTGGCATGTACTGTAAGAGAAGCTTTCCAACATAAGCTGGCATCATGTTAACAAAGTTCCTTGTGAATGCTATACCTTGCATGTATTCGATCGGATCCTTGAGTTCTTTGGAGTAAATGAAGAACATTATAGGAAGCAATAACATTGGCAGTAAAACCAAAAAAATATAATGCATTATCGTTGATGTATACATAAATGAAATTTCTGGGATCTTGTGGGTTTCTATTGACTGAGTGATAGACTTATAAGCGTTGAGAGAAGCTTCATCTGAAATCGAAATGTCATCAATATTCAAACTTTCTGTCTCGAACTGATTTACAGAGCAAGGATTGTTATCTGTTTGTGTTTCAATCGAAACTTCAGGAATATCTGGGAAAGCGTTGATTCCCAACTCATGAACAACATCTGGGCAGACTCTTAATCCTCTAGTCAACCTGTTTATTTCGTCGATCTTCTTCTTGTATCCAACTATGTCGCCTTTGATTTCGTATAAAAACTTCGCGCTTTGTCTCGCAGCGAATCTGTTGTTAGGATAAAGAGTGGCTAAATAGTTAATGTCACTCTCTGCTTCTTCAACTGATTTATAGGCCGATTTGATCGAAGCGCTCATATCATGTGTTGCCCCCTGCAAAATCAAGTCCCAAATGTTTCTCAGTCTGTTTTTCGTTTTCATAAATTTCTTTGTAATTTTAGAGATTTTCTTCTTGATTTCAGGCGTGAATCTCGTCTCTCTTGTATTGACAATGTTTCTTATGCCTGCAGTGATTATCTTTATATGGGAGGATTTCGACTTAAGCATCTGTACATTCGAGGAAATGAAGACAATTGTGTTCGTCAATTCAGGATAAATCGAAGCAAATTTCGCGTAAACAGCCCATACGCTTAGATTCGTGGACCATTTGTCTATTGCAAGCTTGAATATAGAAAAGTCCATGCATACTGGATGACATGAATTGAATCCCGTGATGAGTATTTGTTTGAATTTTCCAACTGTTTTAATATTTTCTATATCTCTCATCGATTCGACTTCATCTAGCATAACCAAGTCATTTTTAGCTCTTCTCTTAATGAATACGCTTGATAATCCAATTGTCACGAATCCGAGTCCGAAGAAGGCAGCAAAGTACCATTCCTTGAATTGGAACTCGAAGATTATCAAACAAATGTTTCCGAGGCATAATATGATGCCAAACAAAGAGCTTCCTAAGATTAATGACTGATTCCGAGTTGAAACAAAAGTGCCGCAGTTGAAAACGGTTGATATCAAATAAACGTATTCCAAAAGTGCCACCACGATACAAATAATTGAAGGAATTTTGTCTAGTTCTGTTGTAACAGCGCATAGAAACGTTATCAGTATTGTTGTGATGATGAGCTTGTTCTGTGGTGCGCCTTCCAAAGTCTGGAAGCTTATCGATCTGAAAATCAGCGTCGTAGTGTATGTTTTGATGAAAATGAGGACGTAAATGATAGTTGTGAACAGTGATAATGCTACGGCAGCGATTTTTATGACTGAAATCTCTTTGACGGAAAATTGTGAAATTAATAAACCACTGAATTCTGCAAGAACTGGAAGCAAAAGCAGTGGAAATATAGCCATATAAATAGATATTATGTAGATTCTTGTCTTTGGAACTTCGCTTTTCACTGAATAGTGATGCGCGGTAAATATCAGATAAATTGCCATTATCAAAAGGAAGCTTGAAACAGCAAGTAGCATATAGTGCTCATTGTCATCACGCAGGTCTAGTGGAAGGATATGGAATAGGACTGAGAATATGCTCATTGTTTTGTAATTTAATGTTCCTGGAGCGAAATAATGGTAATCGTCGGCCATAACAGCGCCTCCGAACAGTTGCAAGAATCTCAATACACTGACAATGCTATATACTATGTTCATGTGAGGAGCATATATATCCAAGTAGTTGAAAAGATCGATAAGATTATTTGTGATCTTTGTTGTGATTGGAATATCGATTAATTTCTCGATTCTACTATCCATTGAACTTGAATAATCAGTATTGGTAAGTGTAGTTATAGTCTGAACCTCTTCCATCTTGAGAAATGAAGTGATTATCTTAAAATGAAATTGAATAGTTGAATCAATCAAAGATAATTGTTACAATTCTTATCTATACACGATATAGGACAGGATTTTTTGAGTTGGGATATAAAAAATCTATGATTTGACAAGATCTTTCAATCATTTTCAATGGTCAATGAAATTAATAAATTGATTTTGACCATGCTCATTATGGAGTCATTTTTGGAATTTGGACGTATACACGTATCAAATGACATCGATTCTTTCCTTTTAAAAATGTTTTGACGCTTTTGATTTAGACTTCCCTGAATTTTCAATTTACATTTTTACGCGAATCACAAATTTTCAATCACACCTTTATACATTTTTATCACATATAGGTTGTATAGTAACTAAAGTTCAACAGAAAAAAAAAATTATTGGAAGATAAAGGAAAAACCGCAGATATGCTTTTATGGACCATTTTCAATGATGTCATAATTTCCAAAAGATTTTTTTGGGGGTTAAAAAAATTGGCAGAGTCATAAATGTTCAAGAGAAGATTTTTCAATAATAAAGATAGCAGTAATAATTTAAGAGTCCAAGGGTAGTTGGAACAAAAAGATAAAATGATTTGCTTAAATCTTTATGTCAAAATTTTATATTGATAAAATATGAATATATATCATATGATAAATCCAAATCAATCAAAATTATAATTGTATCTTCAGGTTCTTAAGATTCTGACGTCAGTTTAAAAATCAGAATTAACGAATATAGATTAGTAATATTTAGTCAATCGATGATATTACATATGGGACTTTTTGAAATGCCTTGTCAGAAAACATTTTACACTTCTTATGAAAAAATAAATTCAATACTTCTAAAAAATAATAGTTGTCGAAATAGTTTATTAAATAATGAATAGTAATACACAAATTATCATTTGGGAAATAATCGTTATCCGCAAACAAAACTATTAATTTAACCCATAAAACCACCTCAGGTACATTATTCTTCTATTGCAGTTTTAAGCAAGATTCGTGACAGACCAAAATATCAGAAATCTGCGATTTCAGCAATTTCTCCAATCATTCTAAATTTGGTTTAACGTCGTAAAATGAGCTCTATAATGTATGCTAAATAATATAATGCAACGTAGAACTAATCTTTTTTACGGTAACATGGAAATTTCGGCAAATCCTAGCGCCAATGAGCTTAAATTTCACATAAATTCATAAGAAATCAGTCCTAGCAAGATATCATATGACATATCTTTGATTTTGTCTTGGAATATCTGAGACGATATGGCGGAGGGGAAAATAACGGCTGACAAACAATAAATATCATAGTCCTATGCATGAATTGCATGATAAAGGTATTACAACCTCCAATATCTGTATTTAATTTACGTTAATTTAAAATCTGTCCAAAACTTATTTTGGATGGGATATTTATAATAGGCACAATATTTCTAAACTATTTCAAGAACTATATAAGTAATACAATGACTTTATAAAAAAATGAATTAAATTAGAAAAATGGCATTGATAATAGATAGAAATGTTCCTAACATTGATGAGCAATTTGATTAAAATGTTGTGGATCATAGTTCATCAAATTAATCAAATTTGATTATGGGGCGGATGTGGAACTTTATGTAAGGAAAAACATTTCTTTGCCACATATGAAGACTCTATGATTTGCATTTCTTATAAAATCCATAAAATAGTTTACTTTTGAATAAAGCCCTGAATTCTTTTCAAAAGATTGTGATTACTCCCAACGAGCTCGAAAATAATTTGGTCTTAAACTCATTTTGGGAATTATATAATTATATACAGCGATACTGTGATTCTATGTGAAAAGCAGTTATAATTTTGAGAAGGTCGTTGAATAACTCTATTAAAAGTATCACAGGGAAGTTTATTTTGAAATGTCATTCATAGTTATGCGCTCATGAAGTTTCCACAAGGAATGGTGTGAATCGCGCGTGCCAGGTTTTTGAGAATATAAAAGGAGTACGTTACAGTTTTTGATTAGTTCACAATTTTTGATCTTGTTTAAATTGCTTGGAAATAGTGTGGACATTAATTGCAAATAAAAATTATTGAGTATACCACAAACGTGCTCACTATGAAAAGTGATTACGGTTGGACAGGTTTCGTATGTGATTACTATAATATATTTCATTGCTATATAACAAATGTTGACGTAAAATTGAGTTAATTCGATTAAAATAAGTGATTATCTAGCTGTATTCATATTTGCAGTACAAATGTGAAATCACCAATGATAAAATTCATAAAAAATTTGAGATATTGAATGTCTTATCAATTTTCCATTTGAAGTTATGTATGCATAATTATGCGCCTATTATTCCGATTCCAACTACAAAATTCTTTGAGAACATGATTTTCATTCAATGATCATAGATAACTCGATTTCGTTGTTGTATATAACAGTATAGCCATTTTAAATCGCTATTGTCAACAATTTTACCAATATGATTCTCTATCCAATTCAATGTGAATCCAAAAATAAAATTTTTTGAGCACTAAAATCATGATCGATCGAAGGTACGAGTGTGATCGGCTACAAAATATATAGAGCTTATTACGATATTTCTTTATCAAAAACAAATTGATTTTTCTGTAATGAAAAATTTTAAATTTCTGTGGGCCCTTTCAAAAAAATTTGAGAGACGAGATCATAAACCATTGAAAAAATGATTTTGCTCTTCGAAGACGCATATAGGCTTTTTGTTTTATGTAGATTATATATTTAGAGTTTTTTGGAGACGGTTAGATGAGTCCAAACAAATAAGTTTTCAAAAGTTTCTGAAAAATCATTATTAATCAATGATGGAGACATCAAGCGAGTTCCCCAACACCCAAATGATCTGCTATCCACCACCACCAAGAAAGATTGGTTCATTGGATAGTAAGAAGAGAAACTACAAGCTTGGCAACCATATCGAGCCAAGAGAAGTATCTGTCGAATTTTCACCAGCTAAGAATCATACAATCAACAAATCTAAGATCCACAAGAACAACATTGTCTGCTATGACGACGATTCTGTTGTCGTTAAGAGGGGCAGATTCCACATCAAATTCCACGTACAAAACAACAGCGACTGAGAAGGATTCGCTGGTTAATCCGGCCGGATTCTGATTATCAGTTCTTTGTAAGATGGTAATCATATTTTATTCGGCCAATTAAGAGTCCTATTTTAGTTTGTTTTGTTTGTTAAATACTTATTTTCTATATTAAATTATCTACAGTTATTTAATTCTGCCTTTTTTACAAATTATTGAAAAAATTAGATTTTTAGACGAATTTTAGTAAGGCCTAATTGGATGTCTCTTAATTTTGGTTGGACCAATCATAATTCAGAGACTATCCTCAAATATTTTGATAATATTCAAATAATTTTGTCAATGTTCAGAAAAAGCACTCAATTGGACAAATTCGCATGAATTGTTAATGGCATAATAGCAATCAGATATGTGTATCAAAATCTTAACCTGCAAAAGACAAAATTTTTTTTAATCAAAATTAATCCGTGAAGTTAATCAACGGGAGAACCTACACTGTATAGTTAGGATTTGAACTAAACAAAGGGGAATATTTAAAATGAATTTTTTTTCCATTTTGGTCAACCGAGTAAACAGAATATTTTGGTTTTTTCTCATTCTATAGCAATATATTGGCCTATTTGCATATAAATTTTTGAAAAATATTGGCGAAATTATGGTCAAAAAAGGAAATTTACAAATAATTATAACAAAAAACTAGTAAAGACCGTTTATGAATTTTAAAAATGTTCGATGAAATGCCGCGGCCGACTCTGAAGAAGAGTTTCCGGCTGGAAAACTCCGGATTAGATTTCGGAGAGGATACTCTCTATCTTCCGAAAAAAGTTTCATGCGGTACTCCAACATTGAAAGATATGATGAAAGAATATCAACAGTACGAACAGAAAGAAACTAATGTTAAAACAGTTTTGTCGATAAGTGAGTTATCTCCAGCAAATCCTCGCAAAAATGATACATTTTCACCTGTTTTTAACACAAATAAAGATAAACGCAATAATTTCGATGAAGATGACTCAGATGACAGTCATTTATCAGAGAAATTAAATGAATTGCTTAAAAATGCGCCAAAATTCGATTCGATTTCTGAAATTCAAGATTTTGAAAGTGTTTTCCAGCCAAAACCAAATATTAAGCGAGAATCGCGTTATCAGTCAAACAGAGTTACCTTTAACGAGCGTCACGAAGGCAGTGACATCAACACGCAAAATCTGAATATTTTCTTCTCAAAGCAGAGAAATATTGACTTCAATGATATAACAGGCGAGCAAACGCAATTCCAAGGTAATTCTTTGTTGTCGAATTCTGCGTTAAATAAGAGAAGATTATCTCGAACCAACGTAGATACTTTCTTTAAGTCAACACATATAACAGATCCGGTATCAGCGTCAATTACCGTCCAAGAAAACAGTCTTCCAACGACAAAATACATCACACAGCTTAAATCAGTAACTGCAGAACTAAAACAAGCTACAAAAGAACTCAGAAGAGCAGTCGCAGATAAAGAAAATGCTTTTGCTGATGATCCACCGCAAATTATGCTCAAATACCCAAATATGTCAAGCGAAGAAACAGCGAAAATACTACAGAGCATTGCAACCATCAAAGAATATCATTCCAACATGGCTACATCTCATTGCCTCGAATATCTTGTTTCTATTGAGAAATCATTAGCAGATGAATCAACAAATCTCTATAAGGTCATAAATCCACTTAAATCTGCTGTGTCTAACGCAACATCGCTCTTAGGAACAAAAAGATTCACTCGAGACGATGCTATTAAAATGGTAAACGATCTCGAAAACAAGAAAACTGAAAAAACAGACGAACAATACAAATTCATGTATAATACACTCGTAAATTCAATACCATTCAAAGTAAATTCGATTTTTACAAATAGAAATACTCCATCTGTTACAATTACGCGTGGAGCGACAGTAGAACGCTCAAATACAACAAAATCAGATGATTTATACGCGGAAATTGCTCAAATATCAAGACAGAAGAAAATGATCAACGAAATCAGAGAAATTAAGTCACTTGTTCCTCATGTTATGTTTGATGGAAGGAACTTGAGCTTTATTATTGTTAGTAATAAAAAGAAACTCAGATTCTGCGTCACTTTACGAATTCCTGATGGATATCCTTGGATTAAGCTGATATTTATTGGTGTTCGTACTGATTTCGGAATAACAGATATAGAAGCGAGAGAATATATCAACAGCTATTTCTCAAAACTTCAACTTGGTCCAAATCAAATCAAGAATTTTGTTAATGCGTTAATCAAGAAGTATAGTTATTAGATATAAATGTGTTTAGTTTATTTAAATAATAATATTTCTATAAAATACAAATAAGAGATTCCTGACTCTTAAAAAATCTTATCAATGATTATCGGTTAATATTAGCTGGGAATAACACAGCAGGTGATTTAATGCTTAGTTAAATAGAATATAGATAAAAAACATATTGATTTCGCGTAAAATAGTAAAATTTCATTGAATCTTCATTAATTTATTGAATTAAACTAATGATAAATGTTATATTGCTATTATTTTGAATAAATTTGAAAGTTTATTAGTTTGTTGAGACTCAGTTGACGAATAATTTACAACGATATAATATTTTTCCGATTTTTGACGATTGTTTGGAAATATATTAATTCTTACTTGTTAATGACATATATCATTAATTTAGCGTTCATTTTTTCAACATTTTCTTGATGATTTCTAATATCGAGGATAATAAGAAATTTCCAAGGGTTGATTATGTACATAATCTCGAAGTTTATGACTTGTTTAAGCCATATCACAGAGTCGTTAAGCTAATTCTTGAATCAAAATTCAAAATCGAAAATATTGACGGATTATTTAATGAATTATGTGATATAATAGACAAGAAGGAAGTTTCAATACAGTTTGTATTAAGATTTCTAGACTATTTCTCTTATGATCGAAAACATATGATTAAATTCTTTGCAAGTTTGTATTTGAAGCTATCTACCAAATATTCCATTAAACATTTCATAACTAACCAATATCTAATGAATGCAACAAGTGAAAGTTCTGACATTGAAGTTTTAAATCTATTTGGAATCAATTCTGCTGCATATTATTGTTCCATTGATGATATTGATCATCTAAAAGAGATATATAATGGTAAATTCGATATGCGAGGAAGTCATGGGATTCCAGGAATCGACATTTCAGCGATGTGTGGGTCAGAACGTTGTTTCAGATATTTACTCGTATCAGGTGAAAAGATAGGCTGGGCAACAGCAAGATCTGCAGTGAAATGCGGAAATAAAGACATCATCTCTATAATTGCTGAAACAGAGAAATTTGGTGACTTTGGAGGCACAATTGACACAGCAATAAGATTTAATAACAATGACGTCGCTGATTGGATTTTGGAGAACTATAAAAGCAAATTCCCTAAGTTTGCTCAATGTTTAAATTCTTTTAATTTTGAAGCCGTTTCTTATTGTATTTACAACAAATTCGACCTTAATGATGAATATCAAGATCATTCACTGCAATTTGGCTATTTTAGAGACTTTAATTCTTTATCTTTCGCAATTGAAGTGAATTCAGTTGATTTGATGAAATTCTTCATAGAGAATGGTGCTGATATCAACAAAACAATGGTTCTTTTCATCTTTAAGAAGTTCTTTAATCGAATTTTATGGATTTAATCAATTTATAAGAGATTTCATTGTTTTCTCAATGGATTCATTATATTAATAAGGAGTTATTTAGAATTTTAAGGTGTTTATCGTTGGTTTTTGGTGTTATTCATGATATCAAAGATTTCATCTTTTTATAGTGGATTTCATTATACATATATGTAGTTCATCATAATACAATCAAGTAGTTCGACATATTCTATTGTTTATTATCTCTTTTTGAATATTGTTTAATTTTTCAATTTTTCAACAAAATTCATTATATTCTTAAGGTGTTCATTAATTATCTTATCATACTAGTCTTTTGTGTCTTGCCTGCGTGTATGGATCACCAGAAACTGCAAAATTTCTTATTGATCAAGGAGTTGATGTAAATACAATATGTGAAATGCAAATGGACAAAGAAATTAGTCATTGTATAAACGACGCCTATTCTTGAAGCTCTTTTATCGAAATCATACGAAATTGTTGAATATCTGCTTGATCACGGTGCCGATTATAGTATATCTCTTGTTTATCTTATAGTTATCGAATTCATTGTGAAAATTTAGGATTCATCATTAAAAAACCAAAGAGATTCAAATCAATCACTTATTTCAATAATTGAACAAGAAGCTGATGAATATGCCCTGAATCTGATATTATAAAAGCTAAATTCGAAGAAATAAAGTCACAATATTAATAAAAATAGATTTTTCATCATCAACACTTGTTTCCAAATTTATATTTCTTTTTAAATGACATATAATATTCCATGCAAGTACCTAAATCATATAAATAATTTTTAAAATGATTTATCCATTGTTTTCAGATTCATAATCCAAAATCTATGAAAAATAACATTTTTGACTCAAAATTGTAATATAAAGCTTACATAAAGAATTACAGCTTCTTGAAGTCGAAAATCAGGATAAATAATTTCAATTTTTATTTTCATCGATTTTAGATAATTTTATTCATACAAGATTTCTTATTATTGTTTTTATTCATTATATTCTAAGTATTATGTCCTAAAATCATGATATTTATTTTGATATTTTCATATTTTTTTATTTCAATTAATTTGATAAATTATTTCATGATTAAACAAAAACTCGAATATAAATTCATTATTTTTTCATCATAATACTTAAAAGGCCAACGAAGTTCTTTACATATACATCATGTATGCTGCCATTAGTAGATATGTGAAAGACTCAATGAGTAGATATGACAGACTCAATAAGTAAATGAATTTGAATTCGAAATCTGTTACCGATAAATCTGCTTTGTAAATAATTTTTTTGACATCCTGACTTTACTTAACCACTTTTTGACAAAAATTGAATTATATTCGACAAAATTGGTTTACAATAATCTTATTTTGTCAATTTTCTTTCAGAATTATTCAAAAAGTGACTGACAATTTCGTGAATGTCAAGATTAGGGAATTTTGATTTCCCTATTCCTGATATTCTCGTGTTTACTGCTTCATTGGGGCCACAAGAATTGATTCCACTTCCTAATGAAAATTCGATACTCGAAACGAATGCTCTGCAAAAATTCACTCCGAAAGAAATCGATCACATTCGAGAAACCGGAAAATCAAGATATTTCGTGAAAGCACTATACGATATTGGCTATGGTGTCCCGTTTTTCCCAAGTTTGCTTACGAAATTATATACAAAAAATGTTATCATGAACAAATATCGATTAGCGTGGATCCTCAATACAGCATTATCATGGTACATCTATTATCTGAAGACAAAAAATGATGAACACGTTCATTCTTTGTTTTTAGCGTTAATAAATGCGACAAAATCAGACACAGCGTTCTTAACTATTCCGACATTTTGCTTCATGTACAGAGCTTTAATTGAAGAATCATCTCCAAATGAAATCGGAAAATATTTAGATTCGTTGATTGTATTTTTCTCTTCTCCGTTTGAGCATCCAGAAGAATCAACATTTATTCTCGATCTTGTTCTACAAAAATGCACCATTGACTCAACAGAACTGAATGATGATGCGAAAAAATTACTTTCTTCGTTAAGTAGCTGGTTATCAAATAAAACACTCGTAATTAACCCTTATGCACTCGAAGGAATCATTAAAACAATTTTACCCTACGTTTTGCAGTTAAATAGTTTTTCATTGAATGTTTTACGAACTTTCGCGGAATATGCGAACTCAAATGCTCTCAATTCAGTTTTTAATTCTCTTCCTAACAAATTCTGCGATGAGATTATTAGGGTAGAAGAACCATTTTACTGGGAATACAATCAAGATGTTGTAGAACTGCCTCAATCATTGTTAATTGATGGAAGTTTGGCTATTTCTACAAAAAATAATTTTGAAAATGGATTCTGCTTCGATTGTATCGAATTTCCCGAAGATTTTTTTTATCAAAATCAAGATATTCAAACGAATATTTACTTAATTTCGCAAATATTGTTAAAAGTACCAGGATACATCATGATTTTCCTCATTGGAATGACAACACAGCTTGAATATCGCCAAAAAGATTTAGATGGGAAAAAAGTGGGCGCAAATGGAAACATATCAATGAGAATTGCTGATTTTATGGAACAACTGTATAGTTTAACACAGTGTTCTGGTTTATTAATGGCGTCAATAATTTATACGCCGAAAATTACATTATTTTCACAAACACCTGGTTTCAAATCATTTAATACAGTTAGAAAGCGCGTATTCCGCATCTTACTTGAAGAAAATCGCATCGGATTGGACAAATTAGCAAATCGTCAAGAACTTAAAGACAAAGCTAGCCTAAAAAGGGCGGAAGAGCAATCAGAACTATTGGATTTATTGCTTTCTCGCATTATGCAATTCCCACTCCTATTTGCAGAAATTAATTACAGATTGTTGAAAGAAAAAGAATTATTATCATATATAGTCATCAAGGACCAGAAATTCATCAAGACACTGAGAAACATGCTCGACTACTACAGGTCCGCCAATATCGTCTTGAACGAAAATCAGAAGGAAATCGAAATTGCGCGAAAAAGTTTGCTCAATGTTTTAACATTTTTAATCGAAAATACGGAAACGTGCAAAGTGTTGTTTTCGGACCAGGCGCAGCTTCTTTCGTCCTCACAGCAGCTCCAGACGTCGATTTTATTCATGTTACTTGAAATTCCGCTGAGATCTTTCGCATTGAGTCTTTTTTCGAAGGCTTTTCAGAATTCAACCCTTGAAATAATTAAATCTGTCATAATGAACTTCGAATTAATATTCGCGAACGCAATCGTGAAACTCTCTGAAGAAAATAATATTATTTTGATCAAAGACTTGATAAATTTCTTAATTGAAGAGTACAGGAAGAACCCAAAGATAATAGATAGCTTTACATCAGTTTTAAACAGAATTAATGAGATTCTGGAGAAAATCGAATCATTAGATTCGCACAAAGACTTGTTTAACACAATCATTATGTTTTTGATAGAGATATCTGAAAGCATAGAAATTCCAACAGCTCTGCTTGCAAATCTTTCAAACGCAGTCAAAGCAATTTACGGATCAAATCCACCCGAGTCTGTTTTCGATTTGTTTGTTAGATTCGTGAAGGTTGATCCCAAAGCAGATTCATTGCCGTTTTTCAGCCTCAAAGTTCCAAAGATTTTCAAATATTTCTTGAAAGTTTTTATTCATTCGAGATTCAACGAAGTTATCAAGTTTACATCAGATATGATCAAATTTGACCAAGAAAATGCCATACAAATGAGCAAAGCTGAAGTAGATATTTATTTATTATCAGTAATTCCTGAGATTGACGATTTAGAATCAGTAAAACTCATTCTCAACCTATTCAAGCAGATTGCAGTCATTGAATCTCCTCCACTAGTCGTCAAACAGTTTATTTCTTTATTATCTCCTGTTAACGGCAAATTTAGCAAATATCACGAGTTATACATCAAAACATTATGGGATTTGATCTCAGTTACATATTGGAAACGTCCTTACACAGCAAAACTAGGCTTAGGTTATCATTTTGACGAAAAAATCGATGTTCACTCTTTGTTCACTAAAGGATACACAATAATGACATGGATTTTAATACAGCAAATGTCAAAATCTGAAGTTAATATATTTTCGATGAAATATCAAGATTCTTCTTTCAGATTGGTTTTGAAGGAAAACAGTTTATTGATTATATATAAAGACAACGCAAATGAAAGGATTTCAACGATTCCAGGCCAAGTTTCGCCAAATATTTGGACGCAAATTTTCATAAACGTGAGCATAGACAAAGATGAAGTCACAGAAATACTCTACAACATAAATGGCAACGAACATATCGACAATTCTAAGTTTAACATTAAAGAAATTCCAAGTTCAATACATGTCCAATTTGGAACAATTATTCCTGACTTTGATGGTTCCATGGAAATAGGTACATCAATATTAAGCGTTCTACAGACAAGACAAAAGGCAGCTCTCTTGAAAACGACAACATTAAGTCCAATTCCAAATGGAATCAAGTGTTTAGCCGGTTTTACACCAAATCAGAGCCAAAATAACGACAACTTGCAAGACAAATCATCATTTACTTACTCTTTGACAAAATTGTGGAAAATGGATCTTTTATTGCCACTTTTCAGCGTTTTTGAGGTTCCATTGTATAATGGACAGACATGGAAACAAGGTCCAAGCGATACAATGACGATTTTCGCAAGAGCATTATTAACAAATGATTCAGTTCAAAGGAATTTCTGCGAAACAAAGAAATTCAACTTTATAGCACATCTTATCTCCCAATATCCATCCCATTTCTTGAATTTCGAATTTTACATGCAATTTTTTTCGATGTTTCTTTCTTTTACACAAGGCTCATTACAGGAACATCTGTTTGATGCCATTCTCGCTAATCCATACTTATGGCTTACATCTGACCCGAATGACCATTTGAACATATTAATGCACTGGCACACGAGTTTATTCCCGCGTTCAACAACTTTTTTACTAAGGCAGAGAAATTTTCGACAAATGCTGAATTTACTGACGATTTATTATTGGTATGAACCAACAGCTGGAATGTGCATTGGCACACCGAGCAGCAAAAGGCTGAGAAATGTCAATCTAAATGTCGATGAATGCAGGAAACAGATCTACAATGCTGTCAAAATCATCGCGAATCTGTCATTTACAAAAAGTGACTTAATTTCAATATTCGAAACATGCCAACTAATTACATCAGATCCATTACAAGTTAAATCATTACTATTACTAGCTGAAATGCTAATCAACGAAATAGAAGTTTGCAAGTCACCGAATTTCATCGAAAAATCAGACATTTTTGTACTACTTGAATTAATTGGAAGAAATAATGAAGATATTTCCATTGCTGTTATTAGAGTGATTTTGGCACTCTTCAGAGTTAAAGCTCTACCAACACAGTTCTTAATGAATTGCATTGATTCAACGATATTATCTTTGCCTGTTCAAATTTTGTCGTCGAATTTCTTCGAAGCAATGTTGAACCTTTATCCAAACAATCCAGAAGCGATGACAATATTATGTTGGTACGCATCAAATCATTCATCAGAAGAGAACTTAAGCAAAGCAGTTAATGTTCTATTGAGCACAGAACCAAGAGACAAAATCATGGCAAGTACGACATGGTTCATCTGGCCTTTGACATTCGTCACGAAATTGAAACCGAAAGATGATGTCAAAGCCGTTTCTTATATCATCAAAATGTGCGGAAGAGGAATCATTAGACTGTTGTTAGGAATAGAATTGATGAGTAGAGTTATGACAGAAAATGTCGACCAACTGAAAAATTTGTTTTACGAAGAAATATGCATAATGATATTAGAAGGGAACTTAAATATTTCAGATGAACACATGATACACTTTTTGAACAGTGTGTTTGGATTCTTGTTCTACAGACAGAAACCGTATTCAAACGCTTTGCTTTCATTGGCAGAAAATTCACCATTTTGCAATGAATTCAAAG
Organism: Trichomonas gallinae; assembly: GCA_008369845.1. Lineage (NCBI taxonomy): Eukaryota > Parabasalia > Trichomonadida > Trichomonadidae > Trichomonas > Trichomonas gallinae. The sequence continues at coordinate 7,257 of MRSU01003351.1, read as the reverse complement.
AGATTTCTATTCCTTCCACGCCACCAAAACAGCCCCAGTTACATGGTGTTCTTTTCTCCAAGGTCTTCATGAACATTGACTTAACGAAAGAGAAGCATTTCATTGCGATGAGATTCGATTCAGAAGGAAAATGGTTGGATAAGAATTTGTCACAGTTAATTTTACAAGTCATCAGCGGGAAATCGCCTCTTTACTACAATCACGCTTTATTTTTGTGCGTGATGATTAAGCACAGCTCACCGCAGTTAGTTTCGAATTTCCTATCTACAACAAAAATATCGAAATCGAATCCAATTTTTGTTTTTGTCAATTCACTAATAGAGCAAAATTATCTACCTTGTCCATTGGTAAACATCGAGCAAGAAGTATTGCAGAAAATATTTGTCATTCCTCCTTCACTTAATGATGCATTGAACGAAGTCAAGAAAGCTTTCAATGAAATAATGAAAGTATCTGAAGGCTGCATAAACGCTATTATTCAACCGTCAGACGAACAAATCATATCATTAGCGAGAAACGAAATCGCTATACAAAACAGACAGATAATGATTAAGTGGAATCAGATATGGTCAGAAATGTCATCAGAGAGAGGCCCTTGGTCATCTATGGTCTCGAGAAGTGTTTTGAGATGGAGAAGAGATGATACGGCATGTTTTGCTTTTTGTCCTGTTAGACTGAAACTAAACAAACACTTCGATGATCATCAGGCAGCATCGACAGCAAGAGACTGCGCACACATCTCTATTCCACCTAAAACTCAACAAAAAGAAGAAGACATAAACATTGACCCTGACATGGACATAAAATACAACCAAGGAATAGAAAGAAGCATTTTCCAGATACATTCTCTTGGACACATTTTGTTTACATCGCCTTGCAAAGTCATCAAACCGAAGTCAACCAAAAAAGGAATCTTCACTTTACAGCAGAATTCAATAGAAATCATTTTCGCTGACTACGAAATCACAATCATTCCTTTGAACGACATAAAATACGCATTCATGAGAACAATGTTCCACAAGAAGACTGCGATCGAAATATTTACATATAGTGGAACTCCTTATTTCATCAATTTCCCAGAAATACCCAAAAACACTTCTTCTTTAGTTGTTCTTCAGAAAATAGCAGAAATTTCTCCGAAAACAGCGACAATACAAAACATGCCGTTCATGCCTTACTTCCAGTCCCTGAAAATAACGGAAAAGTGGGTGAATGGCGAAATGTCAAACTTCGAGTATCTGATGTCATTGAATGTCTACAGTGGCCGTTCTTTCTTGGAGCAGGGGCAATATCCTATTTTCCCTTTAATTGTTATAGACAGCAAATCAAATAAACTCAATTTCAGCGACGAATCGATATACAGAGACTTATCGAAGCCAATTGGAGCTTTAGATGATGAAGTACTGCAGAGATTGATAGAAGAAATGCACGAGAGAGATTTGGCATTCGAATCTAAACCATTTTTGTATTCTTCCGGTCCAGTTTCTCGTCTGACAATTTGCATATTTTTGCTGAGAATGGAGCCATTCACATCACTTCACATTCATCTTCAAAGCGGCAAATTCGATTTAGCTGACAGACAAATGGCAAGCATTCCTGATTTAATCGACTCTCTTTTGCATGGATCGACAGATACAAGAGAATTAATCCCAGAATTTTACTTCCAGCCAGAATTTTTGATTAACATGAACAATTTCGATCTCGGAACAAGAAAGAATGGAAAGCTGAATCATGTTGGCCTTCCACCTTGGGCGTCCACGCCTCTAGAATACATATATCTCAACAGAAAGGCTTTAGAAAGTAATTTTGTTTCCCAGCACATCAACGAATGGATAGATTTGATTTGGGGAGACAAACAGAAAGGCGAAAAAGCCGAAAAAGCATATAACACATTCCCTCCTTCTCTCTACGAAGACTGCTGGGATGACAACGAACAACTTGGCGAAAAACAGCTCAAAGCCTTTTTGAAGATGATTGGACAAATTCCGCCTCAGTTATTCAAAGCTCCACATCCTGTGAAGAAGATTTCAAATCCAGTGAAAGTTCCTATGCTTGTTCCTTTCATGGTAGATGACAGCCCAATCTATGCTCATTACTCTCCAGGCATCATTACTCTTGTAATGAGCAATGGAACATTTATAAGTCTCAAAGAAACATTTGAAGGCGAAAACTTTGAATTAGTGACAATCTCTAAGAAAGAAATTCAACTTCCAAGATTAGTTTCTTCTTTCCAAGACCCGTCAACAATAATAAAGAGCGTTGGAACCAAGTACATTCTCACATATCAGTCTAAAACAGAATCACCGCCACTTTATTTAATCGACGTTGAACAAACTAAGGCAACGAAAGTCGAATCACCTCACAACTTCATTTCAAAGATTGGCTCTTGTTCAGGCTGGTTCTTGACCTGTGGCAGAGAAGGATCCTGCCATGTTTATAATGTTGACCATCCTAAGAAAATCCAGTTCACTGCTACAAGCTACAGAGACGGAATAACTTGCGCGGCAGTTTCTGACACTTTTAAAGTCGCAATTTTTGGAACACGCGATAAAGCTTTGTCAGTGATTTCTCTGACGAATGGAATCACAATAAGAGTCATTGATGTTGAAGGTGTTCCAATTAAAGTTGGAATCACGAAGACATGGGGTTTCATCGTTGCTTTGCTTTCGACGAATTCTGTTGCAGACGAAAATAACGAAATGAAAGCGAACATGATAACAGTCTGGACAATCAATGGAATGCATGTGAAAACGGTCCAAATACAGTTCGATGCTGTTGGATGGACGATTTTCAGCAGCAAGAGAGGATTCGATTATGTTGCTTTCGCACTCAAAAACGGCTCATTACAAATCGCAGAGGTCTTCGACCTCGATTTCACGCAAAAATATTCACACATTAAGCCACAGAACCAGGAGATAGAACTAGCAGGATTCTTTTATTCGCCGATCGCTGAGTCAATCGTCAGCATTGACAAAACAGGAAAAGTTTCCTACACGCAATTCATCCCTCCTTCCTGGTGATTTTAATATTAACTTATTTTTGTTTTTTAAATCTTTGTATTATGTTTGTTTATTATATAATCATATATTTGCCTCCTTTCATCTTTAAATTCATTGCAATAATGTAATATGAAAGTTTATCAAGTTAGTCTAGTTATCAAGTTTATAAAAATTGTTTTTTCATGAAATCATATGTTTAAATAAAGATGCAACTCCTGGAAATAAGAAATAAACTCCTGAAAGATAGTTTGGAATTTCTTGTTTGTGAATTTTCGTATAAATGTGATCATTTTAGATTCTTGATATGTCAAATAAATAACTTTACATGACAAAATAAATAATTACACGACAAAATATTTTTTCTGAATAAAATTGACATTTAGTGTAAGGAAATGCATGCCGACTCGAAACAGAATTTGGATGACGGCAACAAAGAGAATGAGAGTACAAAGACCGAAACTAAGAGTAAGGACTCCGAAAACAAAGAATCAAGCGATAATAAATTATTAGATTATGAAAAACAAATATCTGAAAAAAATGAGTTGATTTCTATCATAGAAACACAGCTTGAACGCTACAGAAATGAATTTTCAGATGAAAAAATTGCCGAATTTTATGAATTTCGAGATCAAAATATTAAATTGCGTGAGGATTTAAGGAAAAGCAATACCAAAGTTGCTGATTTAGAGAATCAAATACAAGAAAACGCAGAAAAAAGTAATGAATCGATTAAAAACAAAGATTCAAAAATTTCCGATTTAGAAAAACAACTACAAGAATCCAAAGATAAAAGTACTGAATTAAGTCAAACAAAAGACGCAAAAATTGCTGAATTGGAGAAACAATTACAAGAAAACACAAATAAAAGTACTGAATTAAATAAAACACACGAAACAAAGATTGCTGAGTTAGAAAATCAACTAAAAGAAACCAAAGATGATAATTCAAACACGATTAAGACTAAAGACGCAAAAATCGCGGAATTAGAGAAAAAGTTGCAAAAGAAAAATGATGAAAATATAACAAAAATCACTGAATTATCAAACCAATTACAAACAAATGATAAGAAGTATAATGAATCTAATAAAGCTCAAGAAGCAAAAATTGCAGAACTAGAAAAACAACTTCAAAACAATGAAAACAAAAGCAATGAAACAAATAAAGCTCAGCAAACAAAAATTGACGAATTAGAGAAACAATTACAAGAGAATGAAAATAAAAACAAAACTCAACAAACAAAAATAGTCAAACTCAAGAAATTGTTACAAGAAACAAAAGCGAAAAGTACCGAATCGGGTAAAACTCAAGACGCCAAAATCTCAGAATTAGAAAGTCAACTTCAAGACAACAACGAGTCAATTAAAGAAAAAGATCAAAGAATTTTCGAATTAGAAAAACAACTTCAGGAAAATGAAGAAAAGAGCTCGGAAATAAATCAAACTAATGAAGCAAAAATTGCTGAATTGGAGAAGCAACTTCAACAGTTAAATGAATCAAGTAAAAATAAAGACGATAAAATTGCTGAATTGGAGAATTTATTGCAGCAAAACGAAGAAAAGAATTCAAACTCAATAAAAACACAAGAAGCAAAAATCGCGAAATTGGAAAAACAATTACAAGAAAACACAGCTAAAATCTCTGATGTTCTCAAGACAAAAGACGCAAAAATAAATGAACTCGAAAGACAGATACAAGACTACACAATTAAAAATTCAGTATCGAACATTAATAAAGATGCAAGAATTGCTGGACTAGAGAAACAAATCATTGAGTTACAGAAGTACGACAAAGTTATCAATGGACAATCAGAAGCAATCGAAAAGATCCAAAATCTCAACAAAGTCCTTGAAGAAGAGAACAAATCATTACGAAGCACTATTTCGAAGTATCATGACGACAAACTTTCAAACATTGGAAAATATAACATCCAAAGCACGAACAAACGCGCACCAATATCTGTCACAGCACAGCTCGCAAGGCTACATGGAAAATGAAATCTTTAAATAGAGAATTTTCCATTTAAAAAATAATCTTCTTTAATGTTTTATTTTATCAAATATTATAAGCATTTATTATATTATTAACTGAAATTACAAAAACTCAACAATGATTTTAATATTGTGATTAAATGATAATGGAACATGTATGCTATGCTTTTGATCCATTGCCTTTGAAATGGGAACTTTTCCTTAATGCGAATTCTCTTGTATTGTTTTATTTTTGAAATCACGTATTTTTCGGCCAAAATTCATGAATACAGTCTGTATATGCCATTTGAAAAGTTTAGGTCAATGCCTCCACTTTGACTTTCTAGATTCTATTGCATCTATGGTTGAGATCTCATTTTCCAAAATTGACAAACTTTCTTCCGATATCAAAAAAAAAAAAAACAGCAACATAACCTGATATTCAGACACAAGCACAACAAATACCCATATCGCAGATGCAGAAACAACAAATATTGTATCACACGCACAAAAACAATCAGTAAACAGAAATATCGAAGATTTGAAGAGGATTCCGATAACAGATTATGGTTTTGAAAGTTTCTACAATATTTGCCAAAGAATTGTTAAAGAAAACGACATAGAAGCCACGAAATATGCCATCAATGAGAGATTTGTTTATGTGATTGAAAGAGGTAGAGATGGCCATAACGACGTATACGTATTCACTAGAGCAGCTGATAATATCAAGCAAGTCAACCGAACGGTACCGATAGGCCTTTCAGGAGCTGATCGTGCATTCATCGTAAGATTGACCAGAGATTTATTTTGATGAAATGCATGACAAAAAGTCATCATTTGATTTCATTATTCGATTTACATGAATGGTTGGCGAATAATGACAGTCTTGTATATTTTTTGTTTAAAACAATCTTATCAATATTAAATTGTTTCTCGATTGTATTTTAATCATATAATAAATTAATATATAATATTATGAATAAAATAGAGTGTAAATTGTTTTTTTTTTTGGACACTATATATAAAGAATTTATCAATCACATTTGTTATTAGTTATTAAATTTATTTTTGTTTTTTGATGAAGTCATTTTATAGTGTTCACTATCAAGGTGAGAAATATGTAGCTACTGAAGAATCAAACAAAGGCGGTTTTGTTACATAAAAATTCTATTAATAAAATTATTTATTTTCTATGTGTATAATAACTGTTTTCTCTATTTCCGGATTCCTTTAACTTCCTATTCTCGCGAGTTCTACGTGCAAAGAAAGCGTGGCGTTCTTTGTTCCTTCCGCCATGATTCTTTCCGCGGATTTTCTTTCTCTTTGGCTTGTCTTCACCATCCTTATGTTCTTCTCCTTCTTTTTGTTCTTTGTCTTCTTCTCCGTTTTCTTCCTCTTCATCATCTGGAAGTTCTTCTTCTTCGATATTCTCTTCAAGGATCTTAAGAGAACGCTCCAGGCCGCCATCTTTGGCGACTTCAACATAATTAAACCTCTCTCCTTGTGCTTTCACGATTACATCAGCAATTTCATTGTTGTAGGCTGTTAGTTGTTCATTTGTTAACTTATTTCCATTGTTGATGTATATTTGGTGGTATTTCTCATCTATTTCTTCAATAAGCTTCTCAATTTCAGCATTTTGTTGATCTTTTTCTTCCTTCTTTTCCAATCTCTTTCTCTTACGTGCAGAAATTTCCTCGCGGCTCTCACCTTTAACTTTACGTGGATGTGTCTCTATTTTATCAGCTCCAGGTTCTTCAAATCTAAAATTGTAGTTTTCTTCTGTTTTTGATGACTCAATAACCTCATCAAGGTCATCTGAGGATCCATCAACATTCGGAACTGGTGCATTTCCCTTCCATTTCTCATTTTTAAAATAGCCGTCAAGATATTTATCGACATCATCTACTGGTTGGTCTCCTCTGATCTCAGACATTTTAGCGTCGCTGTTTTTGAGGTACGAGTTAAGATCGTTCTCTTCTGTTTCAGAAGGAATGTCTGCCTCGCTGGAGATTTCGTCACTCATGCTATGTAAAGTGGCAAAAATTCATGTAAATTATTTTAAAAATGTCAAAATTTTATGAAAATGTCATGTAAATTTTTACAAGACACATTTTAAAATCTAGATTTATATAGTTGTCATACCTATTGCTGTACATGTACATCATGATTCAGGGTGCACCGTACGTTAAGCCTCAAAAATGGAAAAAAGGGGGCTTAGGGAAAGTCCCTGAATATTTAACGGATTTCGTTTTTTTCGCGTTGGTATGCCTTGGTGCATTGTAGAGCAT
>MRSU01003332.1:0-12903 GCA_008369845.1 Trichomonas gallinae | reverse complement strand
TTGCCATATGACATATGTAATGTTAATTTGGTTGGCAATCAGATAAGTCCTGGGCTAAAAATGTGTGGACCAAAAGACTTTAGTTTGTTCAATCGAGCATTTTTGCGAAATAACGGAAAAATATTTGATGGCCCTTTGATATTTTGAATTGAATTTTATAAACTTGTATGTTATTGAATAACTGCTTGTTTTTCTGCTATATTGACATTTTATTCCCTTGATTATCCAAAAATGCTGGTTTTATACGAAATGAAAATTTCGACTATCAAATTTTAGGTTATTTGCCATTCCTCCGTTATAAATGCCAGATATACAATGTTATAAAGAGGATAATACTCAGAGAACGAGTTCACAGCAAACAATGGATTTCTCAAAAATCGATTTTTTATTCAGTTGAAAAATCTCAGCGGAAACTATTGACGAATACAATGTAGATATGATTAATCTGCAAAAATATTCAGAAAAACACCACTGATGGGGGAAGATTCAATTTTTCAACATACCTAAAATCAAAAAATTGGGAAATGAATATACTAATAGATCTATATAAATATGATAAAACTCTGAAAAGTAGGATCAGTTAAATAAATAATTCTAATGAAATATAGAATCAAATTATTAAATAATGAAAACTTTACAATCTTTTCAAAAATTTTGATCTGTGAATTTTGAATCAACACAAAACGGTTTAAGTTGTTTTACTATCTATTATGAAGTTATTCCGAGATAAAATAACAAATAATTTTGACAATTAAATTTTGAATAAAACCTCTTTTTACATTTGATTTGTACCTCTGAATTTTTTTAAAATTTATAGGAACAATATTTTAATAGCCAGCTGTACATCTAAATTATACTGGAATTTCGTTTTATACGTTTGATTGTCTTCTCAAAATTATATAATAAAAATATTGTTTTAATATATATAGATTATTTCTATAAACACCAAATTTTGTTCTCAATCTTTTCAAAAGTTCGTTTTTTTTTCCCTTCAATTCATTAGATGCAGCAAAAATCACAGCTTGCTCCATTGAAGCAAAATAAAACAATGGGTAAGTATGTATTAGAAAAGGTGATTGGTAGTGGTGGATTTGCAACAGTATATTTAGGATATCACACAAAGACACTAGAAAAATACGCAATAAAAGTCATCGACAGAAACATTGCTAAGCAGATGGATATTATTACATATGTCGAGAATGAACTCCGCATATTTTCAAGATTAAATCACCCGAATATCGTCAAAGTTTATGATATTATATATACAGATGAATCAATATGGATAGTTATGGAGTATATGGCCAATGGAGATCTTCAGAGATTCATTGATGATAACATATTCTTCAACCAGTCAGATCAAATCCGTATGTGTCTCGAGATTTTGGAAGCATTGAGTTATATTCATCAAAGAGGCATCAGCCATCGCGATATCAAGCCTGCAAACATCATGTTCGACAAGGAAATGCATGCAAAGCTTATTGATTTCGGATTTTCTAGAGAGAATTCGAATCATCTGAAAACATGTTGCGGAACAGCAATGCTTATGGCCCCAGAAGTTGTCTGCAACAAAGAATATAACGGAATGAAGTCAGATTTATGGTCGTTCGGAGTAACAATGCATATCATGGCTAATCATAAAATGCCATTTGATAATTATAAGAGTGAATCCCAGTTCATTCACGACTGCAAGAAAGGCACAATAAACTTCGATATCAGGTCGCAGAGTGTCGTAGGTTGGGTTATTAAGTCTTGTTTGGCGATTGATCCGAGTCTAAGACCGACTGCACCAGAGATGCTTGAGTATATCAAAAACCAGACAAGCCCGGCTGCACCAGTTCCGCTGGCTAAATTAGCTGTTGTTAAGCGTTTAAATACTTGTGGACAAATTGCAAAAGTGAAAATCCACTCAAATACACCCGTTCTTATTCGTGCTAGGCCTCTGCCAGAGCACAATTCCGTCGGAGCTTTCCCAGAACCCAAACAAATGAGAAGCTCTGAGAATTAAATATTAATAGAATAACGGTATTCTTATAAAAACCGTTGTTCATTATCCTTACTATGTAAATATATACCATTGTTCACTTACAATTTTTTTAAATGTTTTTTAAGAAATTTCCAAAAATATGATTTTGAGCGTATTAATTATGTAAAAAATCTTATATGAGTCATAATTATTAAATATTTCATTGCAAAACATGCGTTCGTTCATGAAATATTTTCGAAAGATATTTTTTTTTAAAGTCTTAATACATAAAAATAAGCAAACAACATTAAACATAGCCAATATATCATTAACATGTCATGTTCCTGACGTTAGAATAATATAATATAATTAATTATGCACAACAACCTTCTTTTTGTTCTTTATTTTTAACACTCACTGGGTGTTGAATGGCTGCTGGGTTACATTCTCCGCAAACTTGAAACAGAATTTCTTTGAATTCATCACAGTTATAGTTTGTTAATGCACTCATTTCGCAATGCACTGCTCCAATAGAATTAGCTAATTGTTGTCCTTCGTTCAATTGAACTTGTCTTTGATTATCAAGATCTGTTTTATTGCCAACAAGGATAAAACGAGCATCTACTGATGCTTCTGTAGCCATAGAAAACCATTCTGGAATAGAATCAAATGATTTCCTCTCTGTAATATCGTAAACTAAAATGAAAAATTGTCTGTTTCTAATGTGCTGTCGTGTAATTGCTTTAAATTTTTCTTGTCCCCCTGTATCTTGAATCATCATGTTAATCGTTTTTCCATTAGCCATAATTTCATATTGAAATTCTTGAACGCCAATGGTTGATGTTGGTCTCTTATATAGTTGCATGAACAACATGTTAAGGATTGTCGTTTTCCCAGTATTCGTATCCCCAAGTAATGATCCTTTAACAAGCGACATTTTGATTTGTCTGGAAATTTTTAAATTTTTTGATTTTATCAACATTCATAAATCATAGTAAAAATTGATTTAGTCGAAATTTTCAAAAATTTTTGATGGAATATTTAAGATCATTTGTAAGACAGAGCTAACTCTTTTATCATTACTCGATAATTTAGCCAGTATGATCATATCTCGAAAGATCTCTCATAAAAATAATAACGAACATGATTATGGATCAATATTTTACAACCATGTGGCAAACATTCATAACCACAATCGTATCTAAGAAATCCATTACATCTTCTCTTGTAGCATACTTGAAAAATTCATTATAGACAAGTCCAAAAAATCTTTTATTTCGATTTTTTATGCAATTGATATAGTTTATCTCCCAAAAGCGTTGTCAGATTCACATCTTCTATTTTAATACGGGTCCATGTATTTTAGAATCCTTTGATAACATAGAAATTGAATTCATTATCTGAGTGTTCATGAGTGAATATTAAACTTTCTAGATACATTATTTATATATAGCACATTTGCAATACATTTGCGGTTTAAGAGAAGGATTTCCACCAAAAAATAGATTTAGCACATTTCAATCCAAGTTTCCATGTTCTGTAAAGCTGTGCTTTGATTTACATAGGATGTAAAAGTAAGAAATTTATATCCAAAAATAACAACCAGACTAGTGATGTTTTGACTCGTCACTTTTTATTTTTTTTTATGATTTTTTTGCTTGCGTATATAAGTGCGCAAGCATCGCCTAAACATTATGACAGACAACAGCGAGATGCGAAAATATATAAATCAGGAAAGTGTTTTCCAGAAGTCAATCAAGTATTAAAAGATAATAATTTAAAGAAAAAAGATGTTAAACGACTTGTTGAAGAATTATCAGATGAAAAAGGCATAAGAGTATATGCTAAAGATAAGAAAACTGTTCAATTAATGATCGCTTGGATTTGTGAACATTGTTCTGAGCTAAATGAGGACTGGAAGGAAGCTTTTGGATCTCCAATAGAGAGTTGTGGTCATATGTATCATAGTCATCATAGTAAAAATCACAAAAGTCGGGATTCATCACCAGAGATTAATCAATTCTCACCCGATGATTTCCCTGAGTTCCAAACATTTGATATTAATGGTGACAATGATAATTTGTGAATTTAATATTTTGACTTTTTTATGTTCTAAACTGTTTTCTATTTGATAACTCAATATAAGTTGCTGCATCATAATAGATGATAAAATAATAGAAGTTGTTTTGAAATACGAAATAATTTATATAAACAATTCTATTAAAGCAATTTAATGGATAAACCCAACAGAATTATTGGTTCCATAAAATGCTTCATATGGATAAGAAGTGAAAATTATATTGAAAATTAAGGAATCGACAACCACCATCAAATATAACTAAATACATCAACATAGCCGCTACAAATAAAGTCTCATGACTGAAAACTATGAACATTCAACTCCATTTCAATATAATTAATTTTTTGATCGCTACCATTGGAGATAATTCGCCTAATTCATACATTGCTTCTTAAACGAAAGTTTGGGCGGAATTGGAAGCGAAAAGTTCTTAGGTAAAATTTCGTGTAGCGAAGGAAGTTTAATTGATGGTTTCTCTGGAGGTGGAGGTGGCTGTTGGGGTTGCGGAGGTTCTTTAGGTGCCTCCGGTTGCATAGGTGCCTGAGCTTGTTGTGTTTTTGTTAGCAATTTTTTGGCTCGCCTCCTTAAAACTAACCAACGGTTTTTCAGCATTGTATCAGTTCTATTTTTGAAAAATTTACTGATTTTAACCCATTTCGCGCCGAATTCGTAAAATTTTTGTTCCAATAATACATCTTCAGCTTGAGTCCAAGGTTCATTAGAGATATTAGGCGACAGGTAATTTATCCACCTCTCCCTGCATTGTCTCGCATTTCTATTAGGCATTAATCGTGCTATGTTTTCCCAGTTATTTGTTCCATTTTCGTGTATGAGTTTAATCAGTAGATTATCTTCTATTGGCGTGAATTTCATTCGTGGGTGGGGTCTACGTGCATTAGCCTTAGGAGGTGTCTGCTCGTGAATGAAACTCATTAATTAATGAAAAAACTTTCGATCAAAATCGATCGGAAAAGGTGACACTTCAAAGAAACAAAACCGTAAAATGATCGTGAGATTTTATATTGATTCATAATAGCTGTACATATCGAAAGTATTTTTATTTTCCAAAACGATCAAAAATTATTCAATAGATTATTCAGCCTTTAAATCGCTGCGATTTAAACGCTTGTTTTTAATGAGACAAAATTATTTTTTTTTTCTGTACAGTTTTGACAAATAAAATAATCTCACTTTGATAGCTTTCTGACAATGTAAATTGTAAAGTGTCAAATACATCATACTCATCTAGCATTCAGATCAAAGCTTTAGACATACTAGTTTTTCTGTGTTATATTATCTCATATGATGTGAGATCGAAAAATTGCATGTTAATAAAAAATGTAGCTTTATATCCAAGTCACAGGTATACCAGTTTTTCTGTGTGAGATTAAGATATTATCTCATATGATGTGAGATCAAAAAATATAAGTTGATGAAATCAATATGCAAATCACAGCTTTAAACCTATTAATATTTTTCCTGTGTCATATCACTATATTATCTCATATAAAGTGAGATCGGAAAATGCTTGTTAATAAAAGATATATCTTCAAATCACAGTTTTGGATCTATTAAAGTTTCAAGCAGATTTTTCTGTGTCAAATATAGATATTTTCTCATATGAAGTGAGATCAAAAGCAGTAAAAGAAAAATGTATTCGTTATATTCTCGAGTCTTGAGGACATTTCTGTCCTTATTCAGATATATGGCTCAGTTACTATTATTATATAGTTAGATTTAATGAATTTAGAAGCATATATTTAATTCTCATAAAATTGTCAAACTTTTAGCTTTTTCAAGTCTGTTTATCATACAAAAGATTATTAGTAAATACCATACACGAAATTGTGTATTGTAATATCGTTGATTTTGTTTATTGACATTTTTTGACTTGAATATTCATCATATGTCTGCATAGATTTTAATTAACAACATAATGATAACACTATATTCTTCTTCTAAAACAGAACAACACGATAATATTATCAAAGCAACAAAATATCGACGATAGATGCAGATCTTCATGCTACAATAGTACTTCTATCATTAGTTGTAGATTCTGACTGAATTCAGCCCCAGTTAAGATAAAATTACAGACAATGAAAATTTCTTTCCGGTATGTAAATGAAATAACTTTTCAAACATCAACCATCGAACCTAAACACAACCACAGATCGACGCTATATAGATCAAATATTAATAAAATAGAGAGTTGAAAAAATTCGATGATGATTTGGTAACCATATGATGCAAATAAAAGAACCATATGTGTAGATCTTATATTCAAAAGTTTATCCATGTTTGAGGACTGCACCGGGAATTGAAATAAATTGAGAAATAATTGAAATAAGAGCGAAAATATATTTATTTCTATCATATATAGATTATTTTTAGACAATTTTCGCCGAATTTGAAAACTCTCATTCAAAAATTTTCAATTTTCATTTCAAATTTGGCCATGAAATGAATTTAATGCTATAGGATGCATTGTTATGTTATTTATAGTCTTTTTAACAAAATCTAAAACTTCAGATTTTTATCCAATCAAAAATCAATTCATTTTTCCTAAATGGAGACAAAGCAAGCTATTCAGGAGCCAATTGAAGGTCTCCTCGTTCATTTCCATGTACGTGTTAACACTGTATATGGCCAGAGAGTCCACGTTAGCGGTAATGTTGACGAGCTCGGAAATTGGTCAGCAGATAAGACAGTTGGAATGAATTTCGAGCATGATGCTGACTACTGGTCAGTTTCAGTCCAACTTCCACTCTCAAACAAGGAGAGAGTCATCAAATACAAGTACTTGCTGAAGAACAACTCGAACATCGATCTTTGGGAACCAGAACAAAACCACAAAATTTATCTTGCACCAGCAAACAAGCCAGCGATCCTTAACATCGAGGACCAGTTCCACTGGAAGGACAACGTAATGGATGCTTTCACAAGGGCTACATTCGTAGGTGCAATTAATTCTCGCGAAAATCCAGTCGAATCAAAGCGCATCGCTTCTTCTGGTATGTTAGATACAGTTACTGTCTACTTTTCCGCTAACTGCCCATACGTTAGACCAAAGCAGAATGTTTATATCGTTGGTAACGTCCCAGAGCTTGGTAACTGGGATCCAATGAAAGGACTCAAGTTAGCTGATGGTTGCTTCCCAATTTGGACAGGATCTGTTGAGTTCAATAATTCATCTTTCCCATTCGATTACAAATACGTCATTTCTAACGAAGATGGCACATTTATCTGGGAAACAGATGGCAATAGACACTGCCCAGAACCAAAAATCTCTTCTTCCAAGTATCCGTTAGTTAATTACATCCAGGAATGGTTCGTCTGCCCGAATAGAGACTTATTCAAGGGCCTTGGTATCTACGTTCCATTATTCTCCCTTCGTACAAACGAATCTCAAGGAATCGGTTCTTACACTGATTTAAAGAAGTGTGTTGATGCATGCAACAAGATGGGAGCCTCTCTTATCCAGCTTTTGCCAATCAACGATACAACAGAGAAAGGCGAATGGTGCGATTCATATCCATACAGACAAGTTTCATGCTTCGCCCTTCATCCAGTCTACATCGACCTCCTTACAATCACAAACAAGCTCCCAGCAGCAATGAAGAACGAAATCTTGGAGCAAAAGAAGAAATTCGAACAATTGCCAGAGGTCGATTATCCAGCCGTTTTCGCATTCAAGATGAAATATTTGGCACAGATCTTCCAGCTGGAGAAGGATAACTTCGTCAAGAACCATTTCGAGAATTTTGTTAACAAGAATTCTTCATGGCTCAAGCCATACGCGCTCTTCTGCTTATTGAGAGACCAGTACAAGACAACAGAGTTCCGCAAGTGGCCGAAATACTCAACAATCACACCAGCTGAGCTCGAGAAAGTCTGCGACGAGAAGAAGGCTGACTTGATGTTCATCTACTGGACACAATATGTCGCTGACGTTCAGTTCAAGGAATCATATGATTATGCAACAAAGAACCACGTTGCTCTCAAGGGTGACCTTCCAATTGGTGTCAACATCAATTCCGTCGAGTGCTGGGCCTTCCCAGAACTCTTCAGACTCCACATGTGCGCTGGTGCTCCTCCGGACGATTTCAGTTCAGACGGACAAAACTGGGGCTTCCCAACATACAACTGGGAGGCTATGGAGAAGGATGGCTTCAAGTGGTGGAGATCTAGACTCTCAAGAATGGCTGAGTTATATCACCAGTTGAGAGTTGACCACATATTAGGATTCTTCAGAATCTGGGAGATTCCACGCGAGTCATGCGTCAGAGGTTTGCTCGGCCACTTCTTCCCATCAGTTCCATTCACAAGGGATGAGCTCAGCAACATGGGTCTCTGGGATATCGAGAGACTCACAAAGCCATATGTCAGATGGCATCTCTTGTGGGAGAAGTTCCACGACAAGGCTGAATTCATCTCACACAAGTACTTCAATAGCAAAGGGTGGTCTGCCAACGACGATTGGTACGACTTCAAGCCGGAGTACAACACAGAGAAGAAAGTCGCTGAAGCTCTTGACAACGACAAGACATTGAATGACGATGAACGCGCACACATCAAGATCTGCTTGTTCCAGCTCCTCGGCAACATCATCCTTCTCGAAGACCCAGAGCACCAAGGTTTGTATCACATGAGAACAGAAGTCATCAAGGAGCACGTTGAAGAGTCCAAGAATGGTCCAGTTGTTTACGTATCATCATCATGGAACGAGCTCGATGGCGGACTCAAGCAGAAGATCAAAGAGGAAGCACACAAGTTCTTCTACGAGAGAATGACAGGCTTGTGGGTTCAGAAGGCAGCACCAAAGCTCAACGTTCTCAAGAATGCAACAAACATGCTCATCTGCGGTGAAGACTTAGGCCAGATCACAGATGGCATCATCCACGCTATCGAGGACTCTGCAATTTTGTCATTGCACGTCCAGAGAATGTCCAAGGATCCAAAGGATGAGTTCGATGACTTCCACAAGTTCGGCTATCTTTCTGTCGCATGCCCATCAACACACGATACATCATCGCTAAGAGGCTGGTGGGAGGAGAACAAAGTTGTCAGAGAGTCATTCTGGTGGAACATTTTGCAGCGAAGAGACTGGTGCCCAGAGCAGCTCCCATGCAACATCCAGGAGGACATCCTCAAGCAGAACATCTGGTCACAATCAATGTGGTCCATCTTCCTCCTCCAGGATATCACATCCATTTTCCAGGACTTAAGACTTCAGAACCCAGAACAAGAGAGAATCAACATCCCAGCTGATCCGAACCACAGATGGAGATACCGCTATCCATACAAGCTTGAAGACCTCATCTCTAACGATGCCTTCAACAACAAGGTCATGGGAATTGTCCGCGAAGCACATAGAATCTAATTTATATTATTTTTATTATCAGAGAATAATAAATCTTTCCTTTATTTTAAATTTTCTTTCATCTCATTTTCAATAAATAAGTTAATTATGAAACACAATTTCACATATAAGATTGCTCCCGTGCACAAAATTCAGGCAAGAAAGTTGATCAATTTTGGAAAATGCAGACTCAACGATGGTTGCAATTGAATTCATTATGTCAAGGTGGAGGTAGTGATCTAACAAAAAAAAAGCGTTGATTTATGTAACTAGCTAAAAATGATTATTAAAAGTAAATTTGTGTTTGTATTCGGTAATTAACAATAAAAGAATATGCATATGTATTAAACTTTGGATAGTATTATATGAATAGTGAGCGTTTTGCAAACAAAATTCAAAAATTGGAATTTGACGTTGAAGATTTAATCAAACAACGCAGAGATATATTGCACTTTGGGATGAGTTGTGATTATTGCCGTGCATTTTAATGCTTGATGATAAGCATATTCGAATTTCGATTTCTTTCGTCTTTTCCGACACTCCTCTTTTTTTTTAGTTTGAGATTCTATCAACATACTCTAAAATTAACATAATAGATATTATTTTTTATAGAACAGAATACAAAATAATAAAATGAAAAACCAATCCTTTGATTGATACAATAATATGTATAAAATACTGATGGTTATACCTGTTGCATTTGTTCTTCAGGCTGTGAAGTCATTTCCGACAATCCTTCAATTTATAAATTTCTGTCTCACGAAAATTTTTGAACAAAAAAGTAGCAGACAAACAAAAGTGACAGACTGCAAAAATGACAACATAAATTTTTGATCATGAAAAGTGACGAAAAATTTTTGCAATAAAAAACAGAAATATGTCACTTCATTTTTCTTATGATTGGAAAAGTTATCTGCATTCCAGGTTCAGAGAAGCCAAAAACACTCACATACTCCTCTGTTAGCATAGAGGGAACCCAGCAGGACTCATTCTGCTCTTATAAGATCAAACAAGTTTTCACAAACACAACAGGTGGAAATACCGACATTTCATACGTTTTCCCGAACGAGCCACAATTTTGCACATACGAAACAGTCTTCATTGTAGATGGAAAAGAAATCAAGCCGACATTGCGCGTAAAAGAAGAGGCAAAGAAGGAATTCGAAGAAGCGGTCGAGCAAGGCCATCATGCAATGCTCGGTGAAGAAATCGGCAACGGTTTGAACTCATTCAAGCTCGGAAATATTCCAAAAGATAAAACAGCTGAAGTTCACTTAAAGATCTCCTTCCTCGCGGACATGAACGAAAAGGGAATCTATTACAAGTTCCCATTAACCACAAAATACCAGAAAGGCGCGGTCACAGAACCTTATAGCGACAAGCCAGGCTCATTCAGCTTTTCTATCACCATGAAATCAACACATGAGCTCGAGAAGTTCGCGGTTTCTACAGAAGGACAAACAAATCTCGTTGATTCTCATAATGCTACATTTTCCACAACAACAGTTCCAAAAATGGACTGCATTATCGTTGAGGCACCAATAAAGAACGCTGAGAAGAGTGTTGCTGTTGCCAGCGATGGATATATTGCAATTTCCACCTATCCAACTTTCGAAGGCAAAGTAGAAGCCAATAGTGAGTTCTACTTCATTGTTGACTGCTCAGGATCCATGGGAGGCCCTCGCATCAACAACGCAAGAAAGTGCATGGAAATCTTCCTTCAATCCCTTCCAATGGGCTGCAGAATTGCCATTATCACTTTCGGATCACAGCACGCAGTCCGCCTTGAGCCATGCGACTACACAGATGACAACATGAGAAGAGCTCTCCAAATTATATCTGACATTCAGGCAGATATGGGCGGTACAGAGATCTTAGAACCAATCCGCTATGTCTCAAACATCAAGCCAAAGGATGGCTACGTTAAGCAGATCTTCTTGCTTACAGACGGCGAAGTCCACAACACAGACCAAATCGTCGCAACTGCACAAGAGAACAGGCCCGCCAACAGGATCTTCTCAATCGGCCTTGGCAATGGCGCCGACCCAGGCCTTGTCAAGGGAATGGCGAGAAAGAGTGGTGGCAACTACATCTTGATCAAAGACGACGACAATCTCACAGAGAAGGTCATCAGCATGCTCTCATCATCTATCGCTCCATCAGCAACAAACATCACTATTCAGGGCGACCAGAATATCTCTGAGATGTGGCCTTCCCCATGTCCACCTCTATTCGCGAGCAACCCAGCTACATACATCGTCAAGTCTCAGCACATGGAGAACGTTCTCATCAGCGGCAGCTGCACAGGCAATTCCGTTGACTTAGTTGTTCCTGTCACAAAGATTGCTGACGGCCTTGGCCTTAAGCAGCTCTTTGCTAGATATGTCATCGATGACATCGAGTCATCATTGATACTCAAAGATGATGAAACTAAAAAGAAGAAGTGCATCGAGTTGTCACTTGCTTCAAACATCTTGTGCAAGTACACAGCTTATCTTGGCATCGACTTTGAATCGCACGAAGAAAGACAACAGTCTCGTGGCTTTGGATGCCCAATGAGACTTCGTTGTGGTGGTGGTCGTGGTCCAATACTCGGCTCCCTCGCAGCTGCGCCAATGATGAAGGCGAAATGTGCTCCTATGGCAATGATGGCCGCTCCAATGGCAATGAAGGCCGATTCTATCCAGGCAGAGCGCGCTCCAAGAAATATGACCTTATCTATCCAGGATAGCACCATCTCTGAATCATATGATATTCATGCAAGAGAACGATCCCAATTAGAAAATGATATGCCTGCTCAGTGCGTCGATGGATCCTGGAGCAGCTTCCCGAACATCGACCCAGAGCTCGAAAAGAAGTTCGGAACAAGAATTGCTGCTACAGTTGCTGCAATCGCTCACATCAAGAAACAGTTCAAGGATAGAATTGGCGAATTCACTCTCATCCTGAAGAAGGCCTTCGCTTATCTGAAGCGCCAGAACAACCAAGAGGACTGGGAACAAATTGTCAACAAATATATTTAAGATTATTTATATAGTTTATCTTCGGTAATAAAATATGCATAATTTTTCAACTATCAAAAATTAGACCCAGAATGTACATTGCTATTAAATCAAGCTTGATATTATAGCATCATTATTCATATTATCTATTATAGCTTTCCAGTCCAGTTAGTATAGTTTAACCTGCGTGTTAATTTTTTTTTTATTTTGTGGGAACTCATAGAAAAATTCTATGAATTTCATTTTTGTCATGTAAACGAGTTTACAAATCAAAATATTTTGCTATATTTTTATTTTATAATAGAAATTAAGGATGTCACTTTGGAAGAACCTTAGGAAAATGCAAAAACTCCTAAAAACCAATCTTCCAAGTGACGATTATTTTTGTAAAAATTTTGTAAAATACGAAAAAAACAATGATTTTACCCATTAAAATCACTGGTTTATTTAATCCATTACACCTTAATAATGCCTCTGATGCTATATATCATGTTTG
>MRSU01003330.1:0-31389 GCA_008369845.1 Trichomonas gallinae | reverse complement strand
AATCGAACTGTCGATCCAAAATCTCGAATAACACGTTTTTTAATGAAGAAAAAACAAAACAGCGTTTTTAATGGAAAAAAGTCTCCATAGAAAAATTTATAAAATTCTAGTAATTCTGAGGAATGACGCGAAAACGCGTATCTCGGAATTGTCAGAACGAAATCGGCTCAAAACTTGTATATATCGTTATATTAATGCATATAATATACTGGCAAAGTTTGGAGCAAAAATACATTTCTATCGTCATTGGTACACCTCTATAGTTATATTTGAAAAAGTGAGTTATATGATATAATAATATTAAATATTGAATAATTTTGAGTTATTATAATACACCCCCTTATTAAGTTTATTAGACCCATTTATATATTGTAAATGCCGCCAAAGCGGAATAAAAGTCGCATGAAGACTTCAAAGGTGACTGAAACGCGTAATTATGTTGATTCAAAGACAGTGGAAAGAAAAGTAAAAGATTGCATCAAAGAAATAACACAACTACAAATTGAATCGAATAAATATAAAAACTATGACGCTAATTTAACAGCGAGATCTATTATAAATCAATTCGAATCAGTAGGTAATGATTTCAATCAATATTTAAATCAAACATCTTCAAATTCAGATTTATTATCATTGATACAATGCAAAAACATGATTGATACATCAAACAACCAAATCAATCTATTAAAAGATATGATTTGTGCGGATCAAAATAATAACAATAATTTATCAAAGGAAATTATCCTAATAGAGAAGGATATAAGTACAATTGAAGAACTTAAATCCATTTCACAACAAATTACTGATGAAAATAATGAATTTGTGAAAAAATCGGTTTTTATTCCTCTTAAAGATTCAGTAATGAATCTAAAGAAAGACTCAGAAGAAGCAGTGAGTATTACTCTACCAGATAATTTACAAGAAATTAAGATTCAATCAAATCAAGTCGATAATATAAAATCTTTAGCTACTAAGAAAAGGAAGTTTGATAAAAAGTTAAATGAAACTGATACAAAAATCAATAACTGGCAAGAAAAACTTGATAAATCATATGTTAAAGATGCAAATCAGCAAATTTCAACAATTAAACAGAATTTCCAAGGTATTTCAAGGATGACATCATATATTGATAACAAAACATTATTCGAGGAATTTGTGTCAAAAATACAAAATCAAATTGATAATATTAAAGAAAGATTAAAATCAAGCAGATTCTTTGATAAAGTTAGAATATTAACACCTACTGATGTTGATAACATGATAGAAGATGCAAAATCTTTATTAGAACGAATTCATCAGATAATTGTTTTTTATGAAGACGAACAGAATAAATTTGCATCAGGATTTAAAGTTAAACAACAAATTACTGAACTTGCACAACTTGTCGCTAAAATAGAATCAAAAACTTTTTTAATTCAAAATCAAATCTCAAGTAATGAAAGTTTGACAGTAGAATCCGTATCAATGAAATGCAATGAATACTTGAACTCTGCACGTGTTGCTGTTTCATTTGCTCCTCAAGTTACCGAGTTATCGAAAAATCATGAAAATTTAATTGCAACATTAAAAAATATGCGCGAAAAACTGCAAGATATATCTAATAAACTGGATTCATCGCAACAATTGTTGACAAATGTTGACTCAAAGCAAGAATTATCTGGAACAGTTGAAAATCAAATAAGACAAATAGATGATGACATTGCAGTGTGTAATGCTTTAAAGAAAGCGCAAAATGAAAGCTTTCAGAATGAAATTGAAGATGCGAAAAAATTATTTAATTCATTTTCAAGTAATCTGACTTTATCTGATGAATATTCTGATAAAAATATTGCAGTAATGATCAATACATCAATTGAAGCGCAGAAATATGATAAAATTAGTTTAAATGAAATTCAATTTGCATCAAATCTTGCACAAAATGCAGCACAAAGATATGGAAATCATATTGTAGATAAGTCACATGAAATATCACATGATTTTTCTTCACAAAACAAAAATATTTTTGATATTACACAAGATCTAAAATTACTACAATCAGAAATTAATAATCACATTGCAAACATGAAAAATACAGCAATACCAGAATCATCATTAATACATATCAAAGCAAAAACAAACGAAGTTGATCAAAAAATTACAAAAGAATTAATTAAATTGCGCAAACTTGCAAATGAGACTAAAGATGATACCGTTATACTAACTAATCATGATATCGACAAAGTAAAAGCAGAAACACCGAAATTACAAAAGATTAATGAAATTTTGATTCAATCAACGAGAATAATTTATCCTTACTTATCATCTATTGATAAATATGTTACAAAACTGGATTCTAAGATAAATAAAGCTCTTAGCGGACAAGATGTTGAGGAAATTCCTAAAAATCCTCAAAATGAGAAAGGAGATGATTTTTCTGTTGATGAAGCCGAAAAAAGAGCAGATATCCTTGCGAATAACGCAGCTAATAATTCAATGAGTTTGGAATCAATTTTTGAAAATGTTAAAATCTATGAAAGACAATTCTCTAAAATAGAAGAGTTGCACAAATTTGTTCAAAAAATCGATCAAATGGAGAATGTCACTACACAGCAGTTAATCAATCCATCATCCAGCAAATTAAAACTTTCGAAAGATGCAACAGTTTCTGGTGTCAATTCGCAAATGAAGAAATTACAACAAAAAATGACGAAGCTATAAATTGTTTTTCATGTCTCACTAACATATCTAAATATAGTTTGGAAAATTAATACAATACATTTCTGCAATCACAACAAGTAATTATATATAAGCAAAACATATTTCTAGAGAAAAGTAAATTGCGTTTCAAAAGTCAGTTTTGGCCAAATATTTCAGTTTATGATAAGTTCATGAACACTTTAGATATATTCGAAAACTATCATAATGCTCAAAATTAAGTTCCAATCCTAAATATTAGAAATATAAATCCATAACCATTTTAACAAGCTAGTTTTGCTTCTTTTTAGATTTTTGCCAACAATTGTAAACTATTCAAAAAACTATTTTTTATAATGTATGCTAAGACAAATTAAATCAAACAAAAATTAAATAGAGAAGACATATATAGAAAGCAATGCTGTATCACATACTGTTCCATCTGATCTAGAAGCTATATTTAATGGAACAAAAACTGATTTTTATGCTGTTAACTGCGCAAAAACATTAGAATATTTATATTTTGAAAGTCCATCTAAATTAACGCATATTGGCAACCATGCATTTTATTATTGCACTAAATTAAAGAAAGCAGATTTTTCAAACTGCACGAAACTTCTTGTAATTGGAGATAATGCTTTCTTCTATAATATACAGCTTTCACAATTGATATTTCCCAGTGATTCCTCGCTTCAAATCATTGGTATATCAGCATTTGCTTATATCATTTGTCCAAATATTGACCTTCCAACATCTCTAAGATATATTAATGGAGATTGGAGAGAAAATGGAGCTTTCACATCCACTATTTTACGACCCGAATTTCGTTTTAATAAAGGTCTACTTTCTATTGGAGTAAAAGCTTTAGCCTACTCAACAATTACTAAGATTTATTTGCCAAATACTATAACAAATATGCATTATAACTCCCTTCAATATGTAAAAAATTTGCAAGAGTTTATTGTCGAAGGAGAATCAACAGCATTTTCTGTTTATAATAAATGCTTATATAACAAAAATATGACTATTTTATATTGTATCCCTAGCATGTATTTAGAAGAAATTATTTTTCCACCGAAATTAAATAGCATTCAATTCGCATCCTTTTTATATTCAAATGTAGTAGAAGTAGTAATTCCTGAAACAGTGACAAATATAAAAGATGGTGCATTTTGGCACTGTAATTTATTGAAAAAAGTTACTCTACCGTCCAATTTTATTTATTTAAATCTAATAGAAAGACAAATATTTTCTGACACTCCCAATTTGATAGAAATAAGCATAGGATTCCAAACAGTCCCTGAAATGATTTTTTCAAATGTCCCAATCGAAAGGGTAATAATTAGAAACACAACGAAACACATTGCTGATAACGCATTCAAAAGCATCAATCGTTTGAAGACAATCACAATCCCGAGCACAGTTGTTTCAATAGGAATTGATGCGTTCAATGGACTCAGCAATCTTCGAAGAATCATCATTCTTGGAAGTCCATCTATCACAAACACATCTTTCTCTAACACAAATCCTTCATGTGTTATTTGTGATTCATCACTATATGATATTCTTATTGAAAATGGAATCCACAAGCTTTCATTCAGCAACTGTTTCAAGCCTCAAACATGCGAGAACTTCTATTTCAGTCGCTATTTAAGTATTTTTACTTTTGTTTATATCATCCTAATTATCTAATATTTAAAAATCAACATACATTTAATATTTGAATGTGATTAAATAATTTTAGCTGCAATAATAATAATTACTTTAAATATTCGCATATAATTAATATAAAACTTTATAATGCAAATAATTTATGAACATGATCAGTAGTTTTAAATTTCATTGATTCAAAAACACCTGCTGTGCAATATATAATCGAACTGCTAAATTAGAATGTGGAAAAATTGATGTTTTTCAAATGAAATTTATAAAATTCAAAAAAATAAAAAGATAAATGTAAATATAGCATATATGAAATTTTTTAAAATTTAGCTGAAGTAGTTTTAATTATAATAATGAAATAAGTTGCTTCATATAGTCCAGAATTTTGGGTTTAAATGACTCAAAAATATGTATTCGAGAATATCATAAATCATGATTTTTCTCAAAATTTGATGATTTTTGTTCTATAGTGGCGATAGTTATTTCAACAATGTAATATTTGTTTTTATTTTGACATGTAAATTTATTGCCATGTAAATGTCAAAATGTTTTTGCTGTTTAATTTCGTATCATCAGTCAACAGGTCGCATTATCGCAAATGTGCTGATTCGCCTTTTTGTAATAGAAACAGGTTCATTGAGAACTCGAATTGGACATTTATAAGCGATTCATCAGAAATTAAAAATAATTATTACACAGCTTTAATAAAAGACGAAGATTTCAACAATGATCTTCGTATTAACATCTCAGTATTACGTTATGGCATTCCACATGTTCGAATTGAAAATGTTGTAAAAGATAAATTTCCAAGATACAATTTTATAAAAGAACCATCACTAATCAATCAAGAATTCATCGATGATATCGAATTTTTATCATATGAGATTAGTGAAAACAAAGTTATTGTTAGTTCACACACAACAAAATTTATTATTAATCAGAAACCATTTGATTTCGATATTTACATCAATGGATCGAGAATATTATCGTTAAACTATAATCATACAGCTGTGTTTGAAACAAATCTCGATAAAAAATTATATCCAGTTTTAAATCGTCCACCTAGGTTCAATAATCAGCCAGAAACCATTCGCAATGGGCCAACATCAGTCGCTTTTTCATTCAAATTCGATATGTTTGATTTGAGATTTAGCGGATTAGCTCATCACACATTAAATCTCACGTTAAACCCAACAATGGACGACGAACCAATCAGATTCTTCAATACAGACATAAACAGCTACGAAATTGGCAACGGAATGTCAATGTATGGCGCGATTCCATTTTTAACAGCACACAATCGTTCTTATTCTATAGGCTTGTACTGGTGCAATCCTTCCGAGACATGGGTAGATCTGGATGAAGATTCATCAAGATTTCTCTCAGAAACAGGCTACATTGAGTTTTTAGTTGTTGTAGGAAGACATAATGAAGTTACTCGCGCTTTTGCTGACATAACAGGCTATCCAACCATGCCGCAACAGTTCGCCCTTGGTTTCCATCAGTGCAGATGGACATATATGTCATCAGAAGAATTATTGCAAATTTCAAAATCTTTAGATGAATCGTTAATTCCGCATGATTCGCTGTGGCTGGATCTTGATCACACTGATGACAAGAAGTTTTTCACGTTTAAGCACGGAAATTATAAAGATTTAAGATTAATGCAGTATGAACTGCTTAAAAGCAAGAGATTCCTTGTTACTTTAGTTGACCCGCATCTTAAGAACGATCATTCTTATAATATCTTCCAAGAAGCTTTAGATTCAGGATATTTAATCAAAGATAATTCAAATAACACATTTTATGGCAATTGCTGGCCAGGAAACTCATCGTGGGTGGATTTCTTTAACCCAGAAGCGAGAGAATGGTGGTCAAACCTGTTCAATTACAGCAAATACAAAGATTCAACTGGAATTTTGTTCATTTGGAATGATATGAACGAGCCATCAGTGTTCGACATACCTGATGCAACAATTCCACGCGATACAATACACTTTGGAAACATAGAAGACAGAGAAGTTCATAATTTAAATGGACATTTTAGTGTTTTAGCGACGGCGGACGGTTTAATCAAGCGCTGCAGAGGAAATCAGGAGAGGCCATTCATATTAACGCGTTCTTTCTTCGCGGGAAGCCAGAAATACGCTGTTATGTGGACAGGAGATAATGCAGCAGACTGGGATCATTTGCGGAACTCAATTCCACAAGTTTTATCATTGTCTATTTGCCAGTTCCCATATGCTGGCAGCGATGTTGGCGGATTCTTTAATTCTCCAGATAATGAATTATTATGCAGATGGTTCCAAGTTGGAGCCTGGACTTACTCATTTTTCAGATGCCACTGCCACCACTTGTCGGACAAGAGAGAACCATACACTTTAAAGCCAGGATGGAAAGAATTAGCAAGAGACGCGATTGTTGAACGATATCAGCTGTTTCCTCTGTGGTATACAGCAAGCAGACTCGCTAATCTCACAGGTGAACCTATTGTTGCTCCTCTTTACTTCTATTTCGATGATGTAGAAATTCAAGATGAAGAACACGAAGTCATTATAGGGCAAAGTCTTCTTGTTGCTCCTATTTTGGAGTCCAAGCCCAAAGGTAAATACATTAAACTGCCACAAGGCGAGAAATGGTATGATTACAGAACATTTGAAGAATTCACGGAATCATATAAGAGAAAGGATATCAGCTCAGTTCCAGTTTACATCAGGGGAGGAAGGATAATCTTCCAGAAACAGAAACTAAGGAAATCAATTGGACAAATGTTTTTAGATAATTATACAATGATCGTTGCGTTAGATAAATGGGAAGAAGCACAGGGAGAACTGTATGTCGATGATGGTAAAACATTCAAATTCATGGAAGGCGAATTTTTGCACAGAAAATTCGAATTTCAGAATGGAATCCTTTGTAGCATGGAACACGAAACAGAAAAAGGTTCATTTGAGCCATACAACAATGTTTACATAACAACTATTAAGATATTAGGCATGAAAAGATCTCCATTTTTAATTTCATACAATGGAAATGAATATGAAGTAGATTTCGAACATGGAGTTCTAACAATATCTGATATTGAAGTCCCTGTTTCTGAAGACTGGCAAATTAATTTCAGCTTTTGACTCTAGACATCATTGAACTTAATACTCAATGTTTTCATATTATATGTTCTATAAACGTTTATTTTCTCTAAGATTCCAAAAGGTTTTCCGGTGAATATTTATCATTTTTTTATTAATTTACATTAGGCTTGTTTACATATATTATATTATTTTAATTTATATATTGTATCTAAATACAAAATATTATTGATTAAAAGTAGATTTTTAACCAAAAATTTCGTATCTAATGACTGTAATTCAAAATTAGAATTAACATGCATTCAAAACGATACTATTACATGTGTTTAATATTATATTCGATTACCTGTTTAAATTGACAAGATCTTGATAAACGTTATTAATAAATATTTGCAATTGATGAAAAACATGTATTAGAACTAAAAGAGAACAATGAATATATTTAAATTATAAAAGGTAAAGTGGTGAATATCGCTAATTAATGTTTGAATATAAAAAAAATATTCGAGAAAAAAAGAAAATGAAGTTGTTTTCAATAATATTATCGTCTATTAGATTGTTCAGACAACAGCTGCAAAGACAAAAACTTTTGAACCAAAAACTTTCATTCGTCCAAGAATTCAGAATAAATATTTTGTTAAAACGATAAAATAAAAAATCCTTTTAAGTCTAATGTTTAAAATGCATAATTTTTTAACCATAATTTATTGTTTGAATTTTTTCTAAAAATGTGATATTCATTAACTATATCATATAACAAGCCTATATTCATAAAATCTTCTGAAAATGAAAATAAAAAAAGTTCGTTATTTATTTTTACTTCGAAATAATATTATTTATGAGTATATCTAAAGGTTGAATAAAATTTTAGAAAAGTGAATTCAAAGAGCTATAAAAATTTACATTTGTTTTATGATATTATGCATTATTTTGTAAAAATTTTTGATGACCGTTTTTATTTTACATAGAATTTTGAGATTATTGTAATTATAGATAGTATATATGATAGCAAGCCTATTTTTAGCAAAAACTTGCAAAATTAGATTTTTTTAGTATTTTTTTTTAAAAAAATGATTCGACAGGATCAAGATCTGGACGATCCTGTCGATACTGGGGGTTGGTGGGCTATTGGTAAAAAGCTAAGGAGCTTCATCGACGAAAAATTCCCCTTATTCATGGTAACTTTCCAACAAGCAAAAATTCCAATAATCTTGGAATACCCTTTCATGTTCTTTTACTTCGTACAAGTCATTATAGTCTCTCTGTGGCCGTGGAGCTTCTACTGGAGCCACTGGCAAGACAACAGTGTAATGAAATGGTCACGAACAATCTTTTTCTTTATTCCTTACCCGGCAACGAATGTTGGATACTTCTCAGAATCAGTGGTATTCTTTGGTCTCAACTTACTTTCGCTATTTTTCGTTAGATTTCAACTGATTTATTTCAAATTCAGGAGAAAATTCGTTCGATTTCTTTTATATCCGATTAGATTTTACTACGATACAATTTTAGTCGCGTCATATGTGCCAGTTCTCATAGCCTCTGGAGAAACGTTTTATTTGATCGCAAAAGGTAACAAAGACACACTAATTATCATCGCTTTCGTTTTACTCATAATTTCACTCATATACGAAACATACTCCTTCGCTACCGTGCAGAATTTTGCGTCGAAATCAGTTTGCGTAAATCCATCTCCGCTATTAAATTACGATCCATCGATTATGATACGAGTATTGTGGATAATGTTATCTCTATACTCATCATTCTTCGTACTACTCTTATTCGAAAACTGGGCACAGCTATTTGCGATAATTTTGCATTTTTTCCTATATATACATTGTCTTGTCTACATGTTCAGGCACATGCCGTTTGTAGACAGCATGACACAAGGCATGGCAATAGGCTGGATGATTTCCTGCATGATCAGCGACTTGTTGATGGTCATAGGATTTTTTGTACCTTCAATGCCTCCAAAAGTGCCGCTTATTATCAGTTTAGTGACATTTATCTTCTTCGGAGTGGTATCGATAGGAATTTTAATACTCAGGGGCAACGCCATTGCAAAGATAATGCTCGAAAACAGACGTGATCCGGATTTTGCAGACGAATATTATACAAATCTCGGCCTCGAAAATAACGAAACATTCGCTTTGCTGTGCTTAAGGATCGCTTTCATTCATTACTGTCCATGCTTTTACAACATGACTCTGGTTAATTATATAATAGAAAGATATGATAGCGAGCTAGCTTTATGCACTTGTTTGCAGTTAGTTTCGTATTTTCCGAAAGAAGTTAAACTCAAAAACAGAATCATGAAAATTCTATCGTTAAAACGCTCATTAAGTTATGTCACGAGATTCTTGATGTACCAAGTAGGAGTGCTGACGACATTAAGGCAATACACAGAGACAGAAGAAACAAAACTCAAACACATCGAACTCAAAACGCTTTCGAGACAAGTCGAAACAATTGCAAGATACGCGATAGATAATCCGAAACTTAATCCAAACTATTTCGAGTATTTGGCAGAAAAAGCATCGAAAGTCAGATCAATATGGAAGGAAACACTCGACAATTCACCAAATAATCCACGAACTTGCGATGAATTCGCGAGATATTTGATAGAATGCGAGTGCGACTTTCCAGAAGGAATCAAACTCAAAAACAGACAACAGATTATCGAACTCGGCTACGACTTTACTATAGATTATTCATTTAGATCAATGATAGAAGGCTTCCCAGGATATTTAACGCGCAAAATTGTAGACTTCCACGGCAAAATCATAGCAAACGAAGAGCAGAGAGTCGAACAAGAAGAAAATAACCAGCAGACAGTAAGAAGGAGAGCCACTACGGAAAACAATGCAGACAGAGAACAACAAGAAAGAAAAAACAGAATGATAAAAAAACTCGATGAAGTTGGTCTGCAAGAAGACGAAGAACTCGAATCAGAAGTCGAAGAATACATAGGAAAAAAGACAATGGTATTAGCAAAAGCTCGTTTAGCTTTGCATAGATGCCTTGAAAACAAAATTCCTGCACATATAAGATTGATGAAATTAGTCTGGCTTTGTATAACTGTTTTCGTTTTATTAATATATATATTGGGAATCTCTCTCAGCTCATACTATCTTCATAAGCGCGTCGATAAAATGAAACAGCTCGATTCGATGTCAAATTCTCGTTTTTACTCAGCTCTCGCAAATATCAATATATTAATGCAGTACTTCAACACGACAGGAAAATTGCAAAGATACACAGATATCATGAATACATATCTGCAACCAAGTGATGTCGGAATATTAGATCCATACCAAGACATGCTTACTGCGAATCTAAATTTCACGACAATTGCTGCTGCAAGCTTCCAAGACATGATGAACATCTTCGCAGAACTCGCACAACAAGGCAGTGATGTTTATTCATTCGCATATTCACTGATTAAGCCAGTCATTAAAATGAATATCTGCGACGAACAAGGAAATGTTACGGATTTAATTAATACATCGTACGGATCATTGGCGTCAACGATGCTTGTCAATCAGCGATATTTAATCAGTTTTGAAAGGATAACATTAGCAGATGCTTGCGAAATTACTTCGAATTACGAGCCATTATATGACTCAAGTGCTTATTTGTTCTCGAATGTTTCTCAATTCCAAAAGCAAGGTGATGGAAAGCTTATACAGATATTTACTTACATTTATTACATTGTTCCAGCCATCATCTTTTTGATTGTTTTTGTTCCGTTCGTTGTCATTCATTTCATGTCCAGACACAAAATCAACCAAATCATCGAAATGATATATTCATTCGATTCAAATGCTAAACAGTTCGCGAAAGGATATATAACAATCAACAACGGAGAAGAAGAAACAGCGATCACAGAATCGCATTCACACAGAAAATTCGGATTCTTTTTGATTGGTTTAATCTGCGTCATTTCGATTTTCTTCTTCTTTTTGACTTTTATATCAGCGAGAATCATTTTGAACTCTATCAACGATATACAGAACCTAAACGTTTGGAACAAATATTCATCGAAGAGATTAAGTTTGAGTACAGAATGTTTTAATATATTCATGCTCATTATTGTTAAGCATGATGTACCAACTTCGTATAATCTTTCAACGATACAAAACTTGATCAGTACTCTTAACACGCTACTAGCAGATTTCCAACAGTCAGACAATGATTTAATTGATGGAACTTCCGATTCTCCAGCTTGTTTTGGCTACGACCCTGTTTTAGACCAATACAACATCTTCAATGACGAAACAATTGACAATATAACAAGTCCTAGAGATTACTATGCACACGCTTCAATTCACACGGAAATTGACGTCCTCAAAAACTACATCAATGGTGTTATAATTCGTGCCTCTAATTCTGATAGCGAATTACCGGCCGATGAAGTTGCAAATATTATATATCTTGCCAATTATCACTTATGGAGCAAGCTGATATTAGCAAATCAGCGCGTCACGGATTTAGGCTATGACGGTTTTGTAGACACAGAGAGAACATTCATGATTCTAATTTTCATTTTAGTTATTTTGACCTTGCTGTTCTTTTTGGTGATATACTTTTATTATCTTAACAGACTGAAGACATTTAACGCGATTCTGTTTGTCGTCAAACGTTTCTCACCTTATGCCTTACTCGGAAACAAATTATTCAACAAAATTTTCCTTAATAGTTCGCAAGAAGAAGCTGACGACACACAATCACTTGAGTATTCTATCATCAAGAACAGCAAGAACGCGATTTTCTGCACAAACACTCTCGGCATTGTCGAGCAGGCGAACGTTGGTGTTGGTTTATTGCTCGGTTATACACCTGAGCAAGTTTTAGGCCAATTAGTCCAAACAATGTTCGTTAGCGAAGACATGCAGACATTAGCTGAGAAAATGGAAGCGATGAAGAACGGCCAGAGCAGCTGCTACATCGAGGAAGACATGACTGCAGTTTCAGACAACGCAGCACAAGTTGCTGTTCACGTGACATTGATCGGAATGAAGAAGGAATCCGAAAGCAATGTTAATTCATTTGTCGTCATTCTTAATAACATTTCTGAGCTATTAAAGCAGAAACAACAGGCAGAAGAAGCCAAACAGAAATCAGAGAAGTTATTATATCAGATTTTGCCAAGAGACATTGTTCTTAAATTGAACAAAGGCGAGAAAGACATTTCCTTCGATGTTGCATCAGCGACAGTTGTTTTCATCGATATTAACAAGTTCTCCGAATACGCTGCAAATCTTACATCACAGGAAATCATGTCTAACTTATCAACATATTTTGCTGCAATTGACAAAATCGCTGCGAAATATTCTATGGTCCAGAAAATCAAACTCATTGGAGATATATACATGGCAGCAGCTGGTTTGTTTAATCCTGACTCTCCACCTGAACAACATGCAGAGCAAACAATCAGATTCGCCCTTGATTGCATCAGAGAGCTCGAAAACATCAATGAAACACTCAACTCGAATCTTCAGATAAGAATAGGTATCAACAGTGGCGGCCCAATCATCGCTGGTGTTCTAGGAACTGACAAACCAGTCTTCGATATTATTGGTGACACTATAAACGTCTCAGCTCGTCTGCAGTCAACTAGTGAAGTTAACAAAGTCCACATTTCTCAGGCAACTCTAGGATTAATAAATAACTTCAACTACGAGGTTACACAACGAGGAGAAACATTCCTGAAAGGCAAAGGCAAGCAGCTCACATACTATATTAACTATTCCACACAGAATGTGAGTGCAATCGGAACAAACTCGAGTATAGACGTCAGAGCAAGCTGTGTCAATCTTGACTACAATGCTCGCAGCAGCTTTAACAACCTTGAGATATTCACACGCATCGCACAGTCCAAGTCTCTCACTGGCAACTTGCTTCTTCTCGATCACGGAGGAATGCGT
The DNA here is from genome assembly GCA_008369845.1 of Trichomonas gallinae. Lineage (NCBI taxonomy): Eukaryota > Parabasalia > Trichomonadida > Trichomonadidae > Trichomonas > Trichomonas gallinae. The sequence goes on along the minus strand of MRSU01003330.1, from coordinate 18,041 downwards.
AATGCATCTACAACAAGTCTTCTCACTAAGACAACACTTAGCATTGAAACTCAATCTAACAAGGACTTAAATCTTGGATTGGGCGGATTAGGTTCATTGGCTGAATCTCCAATGGAAGACGCAGAAGGTCTCCATGCTGAGAATCTGAAGAACTCTGGCAGACAGGCAATCATCGAACAAGCGATGAGTTCGAGATTGGAACCAGAAAGACTCGAGAGACCATCATCAATCAAAGAATTTTCTGTTCATTCATCTCCACAGCCGACAAAAGTTGACATTCAGCCTAAATCACCAAGTCGTCCACCTCCTCTTCCATTTAAGCCACATAAATCTCCAGAACCACCAAAGCCTGAAACACCACCACTTCTTCCTTTAATCGAGGAAAGCGTCCATGAAGCACCAAAGCAAGAAGCGACGGCACCTCAATCACAGCAACAAATCACTACACAATTACCAATTCCACAACAAGAACAGAAGCCAATTGCTTCTCCAACAATTTCCCAACCAGAGTCTGTAAGTGTTTCACCGATGAATTCTCCTTCTCCGTCAACAGATGTTTCGCCGCAGATTTCACAGCCATCATCTCTAAATGTTTCGCCACAAGTTTCGCAGCCACAATCAAACGTTGTATCTCCAAATAATTCACAACCTCCATCGACAACTACTTCGCCACAAATTTCTCAAACACAATCTACAAATACTTCACCGAAAACATCGCAGCCTCCATCAACAGTTGTATCTCCTAAGACATCACCGCCACAGTCTGAAAAAGTCAGTCCAACAGCAAGCGCAAATCAAAGCGCCCGTCCAAGTGCTAAACCACAGCAGCAGCAACAGCCAGTTCCGCCAAAGTTGAACTTCGCTAAACCAGAACCAACTAAGCCAGCTCGTATTGCTCCATCAGAAAGGAAGTCAAGCACGCAGAGCTTGAAGCCACAGATGAACACAACTCCTCGCAAGCAGGAGGCAGCACCACAGCAGCAGCCAAAAGCACCTCCTATGAACACGACACCACGCAAGCAAGATCCTGAACAACAGCAGATCAAAGCTCAACAGAATGTTGTCCCAACCGACAATATTAATTCCACAAGATCGAACAGCTCAACAGTCTCTAAAGGCTCACGAAAGTCGAGTGGTTCACACCACCATCATCATCACCATCATCACCACAAGCATCGATCGAAACGTGGCGATGAATCAGCAGCAAGTGAAGCCGAACAGAACTAACTTATACATTACCCAGATAATTTGATGTTGATTTCTTTCTTCTACCGGAAAGTCATCAACAATTATATTATATCTTTTTTCACACATTTACCCTTTTTGTTTTGTAAATACATGTTTATTTGAAATCAGATATTTTAAATAAGTATGAATACGCGTAATTTGATCCACATTTTAATACAATTAGATATTTCATTATAATTTACGAAATGCATATGTTCAGATTCTATGTCTTGTGCATCTAAATATTTGACAACATATATAGCGTTCAATATCGATGTGTTGAATGGAGATTTTTGTTTCAAATTTTTATCCGATTTGTTTCGATATTGTAATTACTAATTAAAACACGATTAATTAATTTTTTATAACAGGACAAGAATCTTGCATTTTCAAAATAATCTTCAAAAACTCAAAACTATTGTTTCGATGGCTGATGCATCAAAAGGTGGCACAAGATACTGGGCATCACCCATTGATGTGTAAAACATCGATTGATTCGAAACGAAAATTCATACGTAAAGTCATGCGTATTCATAGAACAACAGAGCAGTGCTATTAATTTCACCTCAACTACAGAAAATACGAAAATGCTTGTTGAAGATACAGGATTCGTTAAGTGCTTCTCAACGAGCGGCAGTTCTATATATTATGAATCGCTCGGTCAATTCTCTCAACAACGAGTTTGCAACTATCGATGCAAAGCCTAAAGTGGTGATGGAATATGCTGCAAAATTTCAACACTAGAGAAGATTCGTGTCTTTGATTCATCAATCTCATCATCAGGCGATGGATCTAATTCTGGATCTCGAAATTTTTATTGTATTAGAAGTGTTAATGTTTCTTCGATTAATATTTCTTATGCTAAGACAATAGAATGCTGTATCTTTGAGTTTAACCAAATTCTAGAAGTATCTAAAATATTTATTTATTCGACTTTTTGTAATAATTCTCAGAATAGCAAGCCATTTTATGTATCTTATATGAAAAGTGAAATAGACACTCAATATTTGATGCAATTCTGCAACTATCTAGATAACAAAGGACATAAGAGCACTTCTTTAGTAGCAAATGATGGTCCAACAACAATCATTACGAACTGCAGTTTTCAGAGAAACAGTCCTTCCAATCAAAGATTCGTGAAGGAAGGTGGCAGTATGACAATTCAATTTTGTTACATCACAGATAATATTCGAGATGTAGGCAATCCAACAATCACAAATACTTTGACTTCATTTTATCAAGTAATCATTTCTCATTTTTCATCTTATTTTGCGAAGCAGAAATTCCTCTAAAATACACAATTATCCACAATAATGAAAAACAAGAAACATTTGACAATAGATTTTCTATTAACAAATTTCTTGCATTAGAAGTAATTTTTTATGGTTGAATAGTTTCTATTAATAAAGTTTTAGTCATGTTTATACAAAAGAAAAAAAAACATAAATAATTGAAATTATTTTGTCAATAACTGAATGATTTCGATATTTTCATGTTTCTTTGCATAGTCAATCGCTGTCTTTCCATCATGATCAGCAAGTGAAGTATCTGCTCCAGCTTCAATCAGCTTCTTTGCGAAAGTGTTGTTTCCATTTTTAATGGCAGCAATTAATGGAGTAACGCCATAATCATCGACAGCATTAATGTTTGCTCCATTTGCTAATAGCTTTGCGAAATGATCAGCATCGTCTAAAAGCGATGCAGACACAAACGATGTGTCTTTGTTTGCTTGCGTTGCCATGATGTCGAAACCAGCAGCGACTAAATCAGTGAAAAGCGTCGGCAAACCAAATTTAAGAATCTGAGCCAGTGGATTTTCATCGCGTGGTATTTGGCAGAGATAATGGAAGAAGAACTTGAGATTGAGTGAATTTACAACACTTTCTAATGTGAGCTTCTTATTGTGACGATCTAAGAGATTAATTGTAAGATCATCATTGTGAACGAAAATTGCATTCTCAAGGCATGCATCTGTTGGCTCGATACTGTGCAAGCAGTCGTAGATGATGTTGTTATCTTGGCTAATGAAGCTTTCTTCTACACATTTTGGTGTAATTTTTGTTCCGAGAGAAGTAATCAAGCGGAAACAGTTGGAAGCACCATGGTGACAGCACCATTCAAGTAAAGTTTTTCCTTCGATGACGCTATCTCCGTTAATTTGATTTTTGGAAATTAATTTGTGGATCTTCTTAGGATTGTCTTCCAGAACTATGCTGAGTATTGATCCTGGCTCGTATATACTTAAGTTCACCTCGACTTTTTCGCCTGGTGAAATCAATGAGATTATTTCGTTATAAGAATTGATTTTCTTGATGTTGTATGAGGCTGCATCACGAATCATTTTAAGGAAGATATGCTTGTGGATCTTATTTTCGGTAATATAATTGCTTACATTTGTTGCAAGCTCTTTCACCGTTTCTACATCAAGGTGGTAAATGTTCTCGCTGAGCTTGATATATTCGCTGTATTTTTCAGTCAAAATATCATATAATTCCTGGTCATATGAGCCTGGCATTCTTGAAAAAAAAATATTCTGATTTGACATGTTTGGTTTCTAGTTTTGATTTGTTGTATTTCGGCAATGAGCACCTGGTTGTCAACTCGTGTCTTTTTTCGCTAAAATTTCATCCCAAAAAAATTTTTTATTTACGTTTTTTACATCTTTCTTCTAGAACTTCTTGTATAGGCTTACATTGACTTGTATTTCTATTTTATCGATGTGATTTGATATAACTCATGTGCGGAATATAAAAAATAATTATTTCAACACATTTTTATTAGGATTTAAACCCTAAAACTTAGTATTTTTGCTAATTATCATTTATATATTGTATAACATTACGATATATTATGAATCAAATTCATCGTCGCTTATATATCTTGCGATTAATTATTTCCGCAATGAATATGAACTGAATAAGTAATTTTATAGACCTCTGTTATATTAAGAAACCATCTAATAAAAGCTCCATCTGGCCCTTTTGTGTTGTTAACTATTGCTCCATTTTGTTTAATCATAACTTTAAGATTGGAACAAACAGTATAAGGATGCAAATATACCGACCATTGATAAACTAGAAGAAGGATTTCAACTGGTTCAGGAGGTGGATTAGCGATTAAAAGAAAGTTCTATCTTCCAATTTTAACTTCATCAGTTTCTGCCATTCCGAAAACTTTCGTTGCAGAAGAAAAAACAACTCCACCGAATGAAGTTAATTTTATTTTGATATTGAACAGCCATAATCTGTGTCCATGGTCATCTACTCTTTCATCATTATAAAATATCATTACAGATCTCGCTGAATTAATGTTCCACAAAACTTTTGCAAGATTTGATGTACGATATGCATAGTATGCGGCAGGTTATATATAACACTTCTAATTTTGATCAGGATATTGATTAAGTTCTCCATTCTGCCAAAGATATATATAAAGTACAGGCGCTTTGCATATAGTGGTAAGAATCGTTAATCACAATTGTATTTTCAAATCATGCTGCCCATCTTAAGAAATTATATGTTCGAATGCCCCACTCATCATCTAGTGTCTCGTTGTATTGTGGAATTATGCAAGAATCATTCACATCTTTTGCAAAGTAATAAGCATATTTGAAGCTTTATTCATCGCTTTTAAACCTTTTACAGAACTCGGATTTTTTCCTGTTCATTGCTCTATGGAATATTATGACCGTAGCAATCATGGAAATCAACAAAACATACATTACTATGCATGGGAATGGATAAAGCGTGCTTTTATATCATGATACTTTATTAGAAATGAATATAACTCCAAATTCTAAAAATTTGGAATTGATTTCTTTGTTTTAGTAATTATTTTAAGTGTATGAACTCCATTACCTCTTATGTTTGGATCTATCACATGCCGAAGCAACATTTTTTCGCAAATATTATGAGATGATTTAATTTTGATATTAAAGCTAAATTGATGAAGAAAATAGAGGTATCATCTTAATATGAGTACATATATTCACTGTTCATTTAGAATTTCAAGTCGATAATTTCGATTTCGCAAAAATAAAGGTTTGATTTAATTAGTTTTGATTTTCTGGCTGTAATGCAGCTATAACAATTGGAGGTTATAGAATGATGGTTGAAATCTCAAATTTTTGTTAAATCTCATCATTTCCTTAAGATATCCTTGTTTAACACGTGAGCAATCAAATTCGGCTGAATTCATTATAGTCTGACAACTTTCTTTGATTTTAGAAAATTTTTTTCAATTACATCATAAAAATATACAGATTATTTTCAATTCAAAATTTTTTATTTTTCTGAGCAATGATTTTACAAATAATGTTGAAATTAAATTAGAAAAAATCAACGGAAACAATGTCATTATTTTTATACTTTACAACTATTCATTTAATCAGCATTGAAAAAATATTTAAGAAGCATTGAAAATTTTCATTATGCGTTAACGAAGAATATGTTATATTAACTAATTTAAACATTTCTAAATTTTGTACGTTATTTAGTTTTTCACAGAACAAAATAAGATATACGAGAAATCTAATATTAAAACAATATTTCATGATTATTTTTTGTTGAATTTTTTTAAATGAATTATTTATTAAAATATGATTTCTATTATGTGCTATGCTTTAAAATCATCATTCAATTGTCTTACACGGAAGTTTTGAGTCTCAATGAAAAGTTGTCAGTTATCTGAAAACATCTTAGAGATCCATGTTAATGATCAAACTTCTGACAATTTTCCTTTTTCAATCCACTTTTCAATTTTCTGAGCTGTTCAAAAAAAAATTTCAATTCATATATATGGTTTTTAAGCAGATAAACAGATTTATAACGTTTTAACGTCCGAAAAACAAATGTCATTTTTCTAATTTTAATTAGTTTTTTGTGCACGTTTTGGTAATATAAATCGATTTCTTTTGCAAAAATAAAATATTTCAATTCAATAAACTACTAAAAAAAATTAATGCAAGGAAGTACTGAAAGTGCCGAAACTGTTGATGGAATCGTCATTAAGTCGCAGAAGAGTCTCATCGACAACCAGTACCCCTTATTCTCCTGGTGCTTTCACGAAGTTCGTTATTCGCAATTAGTTTTTTTACCCTTCATGTGTTTCTTCTTTATTCAAGTCCTCGTCGTTTCCTTATGGCCATGGAGTAAATATTGGAATAATGAGAACAGCACAGATATGATGAATTTGATACGAACAATTGTGTTTTTCATTCCTCAACCATCTAAGCCGTATTATTACTTAATAATGTCGATTACTATCTTCCTACTAAGCTTATTAACTCTAGTTTTCGAAATTTACGAAATAATTTATTACAATATGAGACGAAAGTTTATCAAATCGCTAAATTACATGATTATTCTTTACTACGACACGATACTCGTTGCAACTATAGTACCCTGCATCGTCTGCGCAGGTGAAACGTTTTTACAATTTGCCAAAGGCAGCAAAGATTACATGATTATCATATCATTCATCTTGTTCGTCATCACTGTTGCCTATCAGTCGATTTCATTCGTCATTTACCAAAATTTTGCAACAAGATCAATTTGTATCGAATCAAAACTTTTAACGAATTTCGATTGCACAGCACTGATTTTTACGCTTGGTGTCTTGTTTTCAACAATTCCTTCTTACTTTATAGTCTCTCTTTTCGAAGAATGGGCGAAAATTTTTATTTATATTATTTCTATACCGATTTTTGCATATCAGATGTATATTATGACTATAACATGTCCATACACACATATTTTAACACTTGCCATGACTTATGGATGGTTTTTTGGAACAATTACAGGAAATATTTTATCAATAGTTTGTTATTTCACGCCAAAACTCAATAAATTGGTTCCTATTATTATAGTTTTAATGATGTATGGAGCTGGCACTGTTGTTGGTTTCTTCTATTTCGTGCGACACAAGAAAAAGGTAAAAAAGCTTATGAGCGTTGAATTTCAAACACAAGAGGAAGCATTTTCATACTATGATTCATTAGGTCTTGCAGAAGATCCAGATAAAGCATCTGTTTACATCAGAATCGCATTTCAAAATTATTGTGTGGCATTTTATGATTTAACGCTTGCAAATTATATTATTGAGCATCATGAAGATGAGGAAACTTTAGCTACAGTCTTACAAATCGTTACTTTCTTTCCAAAAGAAGTGAATATACAAAATCGCATCCAAAAAATCTTATATGGAAGAAGATCGCTTCACTATGCAACCAAATTCTTGCTATTTCAAATAGAAATACTTAAATCATTGCGAATTGCTACAATTTCAGCTCAAAACAAAATTAAATTAATCGAATTAAGAACAATGAGTCGTCAAGTCGAATACATGTCTAAAGCAGCATTAGATCAAATCAAACTTACACCAGAATACTTCGAAGCTCTCTCAGAAAAAGCACAAAGAGCAAAAGCGATTTGGAAAGAAGCTCTCGACAACGCGCCGAACAATCCGAAGTTCTGTGAGGAATATACAAGGTATCTAGTTGAAGCTGAGTGCGATTTCCCTGAATCAATAAGAATCAAAAACAGGCAAAATGAAATTGAACTCGGATCAACATTTAAAGTTGATTATTCATTCATGTCAATGGTTGCTGCTTTTCCTTACTATCTCAAACGAAAGATTGTCGACTTCAGAGGAACCATCATCAAACACATGGTTCCTATTAATCCAAATGATAGCTTTCACAACAATAATCAATCTAAAGATTTTGAAAAAGAATCAAACAGTTCAAGTTCAATTCTCGATGCTGACATTGAAGATTTTTTAGGCAAAGATTTAATTAAGTTATCAAGAGCAAGAATCGCATTGCATAGAACTCTTGAAAACAAGATTCCTGCGTCAATCAAATCTGTGAAAATTGTTGCTTTGCTGATGACCGTCTACATTTTAGTTATTTTCATTTTCGGAGTGTTTTTCTCTGTCGAAGAAATCGATAAACAAGTCACATCACTTGAAAGAATTGATGCATTAAGTTTATCAAGGTTCTACAGCGCTTTGTCGAATGTTAATCTTATCATGGAGTTTGCCAGAGAACTTGGCTTGTTAAAGAATTATACTGATCTTGTCAAAAAATTGGAGAGATGTGATGATCATCCTTTTATCTTGCCATATAGTAACATGTTACCACAAATTGTTAATTTTACAACTCAGTCAGGCCAAAGCTTCCAAAGATTCATGAATTTAATTACAGATCATGTAAAGAAGGGCGAAAAAGGTATGTATGAAGTTGCTTTATCACTCTTCGATCTCAACTATGAGGTAGATATTTGTTATTCAGTTGAAAATTCTTCGATGATGAGAACATCATTTTCGACTGTTTTTTCGCAGATTTTGATGAACCAAAGATTATTATCAGGAAGGCCGCATGTCATGAATTCACTACAAGATACGGCAACATGTGAAATCACGAGGAATTTCAAGCCATATTATTTCGGCGCTGAAACAATTTTCGAATCAATTTCTTCGCATCAACATCAAAGTGGAAAAGATACAGAAACTGTTTTCAAGAAGTTGGCAATAATTATTCCATGTATAACATTTGTTATTGTTTTCATTCCAGTGTTAATTGTCCACTTCATGATCAACAGGTCAATAAAAGAGCTAATAAGCATGATGCAATCATTTGAACCAAGTGAAAGACAAAATGCAAAGAATTTCTTGATGATAAAATATGTTGGTGATGATGTTCGTGTTGCTGATACACATGGATCATCTAAAACGTCAATTTATTTGATGATTGTTATGTGTATCTTGACATTATTGTTCTTAGCCATTTCGTATTTAGAATGCGCTTTTGTTGTTGAATCTAATGATAATGTAATCAAATTAAATCAATGGAACAAATATGCATCATTGAGACTGAGTTTGTCAGCTGAAAGTTTGAATACTGTCATGATCCTTGTCGCTGTTCATCCTTACAGACAATACTACCAGTTCTCTTCTTTCGATAGCTTGGATCAATTGGCTGCTTTAGTATTGAACGGTTTGTTAGAAGCTGATAAAAATTTGATCGATGGTACATCTGATTCAAGTCCTTGCCAAGGATTCGATGAAAAACTTGATAGAATGAATATCGTTGATGCAAGACTGTCAGGAGATTCTGTAATCAATATGAGTGAGTTTTATGCAAACGCAAGCATTCATAAGCAAATCGGAGTTTACGAAAGTTATGTTAATTCTATTATTGCAGTAACAAAGAATCCTGCAGCAAATATTCCTGAAGACATTGTTGCGAACGCAATTTACCTTGCTGATTTTAGGCTGTTTTATAGATTGATGGCTGTGGCTGATAGATTATCAGATTTAGGATTCCAAGAATCAGCTGATCTCAAAACAAAATTAAGTTTATTGTTGCTTATCGCAATTATTATCATTATTGCATTTATTTTTGTCGTTATTATTTATTACAAGAACAGAGTTGCAACTTACCAAGCTGTTTTGTTCCTAGTCAAGAGATTCAATCCTTATATGCTTGTGAATAACAAAACGTTTGATAGACTGTTTCTCAAAAACAGCGGAGAAACAAAGAAGACAAATTTGACAATCGAAGGATCAATCATCAAAAATGCTAATGAAGCAATTTTCCTTACAAATGTTACTGGAATTGTAGAGGTTGCTAATAACTCAACGAATACTTTGATTGGATTCCAAAATGATCAAATCCTTGGCCAGAATGTTGCCACATTTTTCACAGCCGACGATGTTCAAAAAGTCACAACAAAATTGGAGCAGATGAGGAATGGACAAAGTTCGACATTCTATGAAGATGATTTCACTGTTGTCAACGACTGCAACAAAGAAATTCCTGTCCATGTTACAATAATTGGTATGAAAAAAGACGATGAGGTGAATTCATTTGCTATTTTCCTCAGGGATCAAGAAAAGCTATTTACACAAAAGAAGATAGCCAAGGAAGAGAAAGCCAAATCAGAAAAATTGTTGTATCAAATTTTACCAAGAGATATCGTTGTTCAACTCAACAAGGGCGAAAAAGACATCTCATTCGTTGTTCCTTCAGCAACAATCGTCTTCATTGATATCAACAAGTTCAGCGACTACGCTTCAAATCTAAATCCAACAGATATAATGGATAATTTGTCGACCTACTTCGCATATATAGACAAAATCGCAGCGAAGTATAACATGCTGCAGAAAATCAAGCTCATCGGAGATATATACATGGCAGCTGCTGGTTTGTTTAACATAGATGCTCCACCTGAGCAACATGCTGAACAGACTATATTATTTGCTTTAGAATGCGTTGAAGTTCTTGACGAAATCAACACAAAACTCGAAGCAAATCTGCAGATAAGAACCGGCATCAACACTGGTGGACCAGTTATTGCTGGTGTCTTAGGAACAGATAAGCCCGCATTCGATATAATAGGAGATCCAATCAATGTTGCTGCAAGACTTCAGTCAACATGCGAAGTCAACAAAGTCCACATTTCGCAGGACACTTATACGATAATGAAAGGATTCAATTACGACTTTGTCAAGCGTGGCGAAACATTTTTGAAAGGCAAAGGCTATCAGATGACTTATTATGTCAATCATCCTCAGAAAAACTCAAATCCTCTTGCAGGCTTTGTAATTAAATAGACACTAAAAATTGTTAGTTATAATTAAATTATACTTTTCCATAAGGACCAGACTTGTCACAATTAACGATGCTAAAATTACCGATCGGTAATGTGAAGAAAAGTTGCATAAATATGAATATGTAATGATTTATGATAGAATCAGGTTAGAAATCTCAACGATTTGTTGTGCAAAAACTTTGTGCAATTTTATCAATAGTGACAGTTCCTAGAGGAGTACACCTCAAATTATTAGAAGTTCTGGAGTTAATTTTTATTCAATAATATTTATTTTTGTAAAAGATTGATTAAATCGTCCATTTTTTGATAATATGAATTATTATAACTGTTGGATGATAACTTTAAAGTAAAACAATCTTTCAAAATGTTATAACATTAAGGAAAAGTATTGTCTCTTATGTTATGTGAAAAATCAAATGATTTTTGGAAGCATCTCGTTAAAACTATATAGCCTTGTTGTCTCTATTGACAAAATATAACTAAACTGTTGAATAAAAATAATATAACATACATTTATTGAGAAAGAATGGAATTCTCTACATATGAGAAGCCTGGAAGAATTGCGGCATCTCCAAAAACTGGGGCGACATATGAGTCAGCTTTAACTTCATTTGTGAAAACAGAATCAAAGTATTGGACATTTGTAGGATCTTCAATTTGTGGAACAAAGACGGGTTTGATCCTTTTATTGAGGATATCATCGAAATTGTAATTAGCGAAGAAAGGATGTTTTTCGACTTCATCGAATCCAAATCTTTCCTTCGGATCCTTGTTGAGGAGGCCAAGGATGAATGATTTATCAGTCTCGGTAGCGTGTTCTGGGAACTTTACTGTTTTTTCTAAAATCTTTCGATATGTCTTGAGCTTATTATCGCTGTGGAATGGAGGATGGTGGAACATCAGCTCATAAGCTAATATGCCAAGAGCCCACCAATCAACACTTTGATCATAATTCAATCCGCGAATAACTTCAGGAGCGATATAATCTGGTGTTCCACAGAATGTGGAAGTGCAATCATCAACAGATAAGTCTTTTGCAAGTCCGAAATCAGTTAATTTGATGTAGCCATCTTTATCAATCAAAATATTTTCGGGTTTCATATCTCTGTAGACGATGCCAATGTTATGGAGGTGATGAAGTGCAAGTGCAACTTGAGCAATGACAAGTTTGTATTCTTCTTCCTGAAGAAAACCGTCTCTCTTGATGTGAGCAAAGAGTTCACCACCAGGAACGTACTCAAGACCAAGATAGAACTTAGATGTAGACTGAAAAGCGAACATTAGATGTACAATGAATGGATGGGTTGCTTTAAGCATGATATTTCGTTCATTGAGTACTGTCTTGATTCTCTTCTGTTCAATCAACTTAGATTTTCTGATAGATTTGATTGCGAAATATTCATCTGTGTATTTTGACTTTACTAAGCGAACTTTTCCATAGTAACCAGCACCGATAACGCTAATTACTTCAAAGGAATCCATGTCTAAGTCTGGGTTCCAAAATGTTGTTCCTCTGAGTAATAATACCCACTGCATCATTTCCTGAGTGTCTTTTGCCTCAAGGAGAGCGCTTTCTCCTTCTGTATCTTCGACGTAGAAACGAGGCTTCTTGTTATCGTTGACAATTTGTATCTTACAGTTCGGATTTATTTCAAGCGTTTGTTCAGCATTGTTAAATTTCTGCGATTTCGATATAACAAGCTGAGTACCAATCAATTTGCAGTACCTTTGGTTCCATATTCCCAATAATCCGCGCTTATTCAGCCATCCGCCAGTTGCTGCGAGATTATTCATATATTTTTGAATGATAAAATGGCCCCTATTTTTGAGAGTGAATTTTTGTGAGAGATCTTTCAATTATGATTGTAAAGCTTTCAATATTTAAATAAAAATGTGTGAGCAAAATTCTATATATATTTTTGGACATATGCTCTATTATTACCTATATTAGGTCTATTTTTTAACTACATTTTGAGTGATAAATTTATCCTGTTTTAAAAGTAATTCTTTTGAAGCATTCAAAATTATTTTAGTGTAAAAACTAGTTCATTATATATAATTCCCAATGTCTTAAAAGAATTTGGAATTATTTAGATTAAATCTGCGTAAAATAAAAAAAATCAATACACATAATGCCAAAATATTGATTAAGTTTAAATGATTTTTCTGAATCAGTTTGTTAATTCGATTTAAAAATTTAATTTTAAATAACTGGGTTAGATTTGTTGTTTAATAATTATTATTTTTTGCCGATTCTTATTTCTTAAGAAATTTTTTGAATTTACTTTCAACTTTTATATACTCTAAATTACTCGTTGAGATACAATATTTTTAAAAATACGATGAATACTAACAAATTTCGATTTCAAAAATTATCAAACAAAATAAAATGATATTTAGATATAACATCATATATCTATTGTATTTATCAAAAAATCTCCAAATTCCTTAGCAAAATCAAAGTGATTACATATTAATTTTCGAGTTCAAGTTGAATTCCGTATTATTAACATATTTATCTATTATTATCAAAGGAAAAACCACAACAAATATCAAATTTTGATTTTTATATGATATTTGGAGTATTTAGATGATATTATTTCTATATTTCATGGTTCCAAAATTTCCTCATCGTTTTTGTAAAAGTGACAATGCAACATACTTCAGAATTTTATTTAGAACAGCTGCTGTTCTATAGTATCATGCGAACGTCATAAAAGTTTAATAATCTAGAACGCAGAAGTTTCAGATTTCAATTTTGCAACAATTTTTATTGATTTAGGTAATTTTGTCCGCATAGACTAATTCCTTATTGTTTTTTATGCTGATCTGTCGCTTTATCCATCCTTAATTATATTTTGCTCATGTTGTTTTTCCTTCGGATTCCATCATATCATTCAATATTACATAATTCGCTTAATTTGTGCTTATTTTTAATTTTGCCCAAGCCTATTCTGGTAAATCACTTCAATAAATCAAATTGATAAATTCGATTTTAGTTTTATTCATTTTTATACGATTTCAATTGTAAAATGATTCGGCCACATCCGCTATAATTGCATCTGTGATATAAATAGGAGATAAATCAATAAACTTAACAAACAATTTATTCATGAAAAAAAATAAAACAATTAAGCAAGTGTTAAAAGGCAATTTCTGGTTGTAGCCTGGTCACAGTCACAAGCAACATAAGTCTGAATGGCGAGATTCATATCGAAACCTTCAGAAGCAAATGAGCGAAGAGCATTAACATCATCTGCAGAAAGTTGGATGTTTGGTGTATTTGATGACCTGTATGGGTTTGATTCGACGATTTTGGCAATGTTCTTCTGTTCTGCTTGAAGATCAAAATCTTGAATTTCAGGAATATTGTCTTCAATCAAATAGTTTGCTGCTCTGTCGATGTTATATGATGAAGCAATAAGAGCTTGACGACACTTATCGTGCTCAAAACCCATACTTTCTAATTTCTGGACTAATCTTTCGATATTCTTTGGAACATATGAATCATTACGTGGTGGTAAGCTTCTTGTTGTAGATTTCTTTGTAATTTTTTTCTTTGCCGTCTTTTGAGCATTTCGCAATGCGTATGCTTGAGGCAGAAGATAGATTGATATGAATTCGTGTTGCTTGATGTTTAATTCGATAATTTTTTGGGTGTTTTGAAGCAATGTAGCATGGAAAAATAATGAGAATAATTCTTTTTGAAGATTTACGAATGATGTAAGCTTTTCTTTAACATCTTCGACGTTTGTTGTTTCGTTGTAGTCAATGGATGAGACTCTTCCACTGTTGGAACGGCACATGAGCTGCATGATCTAATCTAAAAAATGAAAAATTTTCCGCATTCGAAAATTTTGGAAAAAAATAACAGAAAAAAAATTTTGAAATTTTAAGAAAATAAATGATTGTTTCATCTGTTATTTATTGTATACTTATAGAAAACACGAATAATTTTGATTTTAATCCAATATTCATCGATTTTTCATAAATCATCATACTTTCCAATAAAATTGGGATTTATTCAAGAAATACTATTAGTTTTTCCAAAAGATTTTACCCCAAAAAAAATTGAATACAAAATTTCTTGGATAAAATATTGTGAGAGATTAAAATCTTTTTAAATTACATTAAAAACCATTTATAGATTGATTTCAAAATTGGTTGGCTAAATTTTATCTATTCAACTTTTCAGAAAAAGTTCAACTTTTGAATGAGGATAAAAATTTTGTCATGTAAAGTAGAATTTATTGATTAAAAAATTTTCCCAAAAAGAAATTAAATCTAATAGGATGTCATTGCAAAGTTTAATAATATATAAAATTTAGGATTAATCATCGTAGATGAAAACGTCAAAAAAATTAATTCGAGTTTTAAAGCAATCTTATATGTTCGTTAACCTTGGTTCAATCACCAAAACACTAAACGATGACCTAAAATCTTAATTATTATACTCATCGAGCAATCGTTTCAAAACAGGATCCTACTACAGTAGGATCAAGGAACTTTGCATACGTATCCTCCTTATTGTACTGTAGCCATATATGGAGTTTGGGCTAATTTGATGGGTTATTTGAAAGTTCCATCACCTTTAAAAAAAAAGCACTACAAACATAGATTAAAATACGTTAAATATATGATACAAAGATGCTAGAGTTGAAAGAGCTAAGGAAACTCTCTAATATTCTGCTATTCAAAAAATCTGACTTTACATTAATTTACATGACAAAAAGGTTATAGAGTATTAGTTATCGTGCCACGATTGGCAATGATTCTGCATACCGCATTGCTCAGAACAAGACTTATACAAAGCTGAGAATCATTTCAAACTAAGAAAGATTTTATTAATAACAAGCAAACAAATATTGAGAAAAACTAATATATTGGCTCTGAGAAGAAAACGTCTGATTTCATGAATTTCTTCTCATCAAATTTGCAATCAGTTTGTGTTGGCATAAAGTTCCTCACAAACTTAACGAAATTCTCTAATGGAATATAAAATGAAGAAAGGCGAGTTGATTTCAATTTCTTTCCATTCATTGTGAATCTTAAGAAATAATGGTTCTGTTTTCTGAATCTGTAGAGCTCTGTTGTGATATATGTGCCATATTGCGGCCAATCACTTTGAGAAATGCCTATATATCCAAGGAAAGCATTAATATTTCCATCATGTGCAGACCAATGAACGAATTTAGCTTTACTCTGCCCATTTATACGCTTTATCATTTCATTAACCATTTCAGCGGCCTGATAACCAAAGAAAAGCGGAAAAGCATCATCATGATTATAAATAAAAAGATGTTGTTTCGTTTTCAGCTTAATTGCCTCTTCTATATCACTAACAGACATATTCGAGCGTAGTTTGAATCCTTCGCATAATGAAGAAGTTAAAATATCTCCTGTCGCTGACCATTTTGCATTTAATGAATTTGCAACTTTTTCCATTAATGAAGTATTCTCTAATTCATTCATTTTCCATTCACTACTCTTAGATAATTTCTTCCAATTGTCCATAAAGCCTGGACAAACTGCAGATTTCCTTCTCCAATGATCATATACTTTATCTGCCGTTCTAAATGTAATAGTTTGGTTTGGATACAATTCAGATGCAAGTGATATCAGTGAATTTCGAGTTCTTTGTGTATTTGTCGATCTAAATTGAATTAATTCTGGATTATATTTATTTGGAAGGAATTTTAATTCATCAATGTATAATTTTCGTAAATATTTACCGATTTTCGCTAGTTGTTTTTGTCCTTTGCCAAGCAATTGTCCGAAATGGCAATCTCCTCTAAAAACAGAGCTGCCAAATGCAACATGGATGCTTGTTCCTGGTGCTTCATCAGCGTATGACCTTCTTTCTGAATTTGAACATCTCCAAATGTCTTGATTATCATTTGCTCGATGAAGGGGAGTACGGGCACCATGTCTCGTTATCACTTGTACCTGTATCAGATCTGCATCTACATGCAAAAATGACTCGAATGAGGGCTCACAGAAAGAGCTATCAAAACTTGATGATAAAATCCAATAAAAAACAAGCATATTTTTGTGCAAATTTCATAATTCATATGATTTTCGAAACATAAATGACTTAGTTTTAAATTTGTTTTCCAAACTAATTTTATTTACATGACATAAATATATTTACGTGTCAAATATTAAATTACTATTTTTCACTATTATATCATTGAGTAATATCAACACCAACTTGTTATCATAAATATTTATCATCTTATATGTAGTAATATCATTGCCAATGCATTTGTTATTGATCAATTATATATGAATAGAATAAAATAACATTTTCATTCAAAAAGTTTATTACAAACATTCTTGTAACTTGTAATGAAATGCATATATTATGTAATATATTATGATAAAGGTTTTTGTTTTAAATTTTCAAAATACAGCATTTCATAAAGGTTTATGATAAATTACTGCCGTTAATATTGATAATAAAACTCAATAAGTAGTTGCATGGAACCTTTCATCAGATTTTACAATGTTTTTGTTGTTTCTTGCAGCAGTGCGAGCAGATGATAGCACAAGCACAACTGATATATCTTCTGCAAACCTCACAGAGATATATGTCCAAGTCAAAAGCATGAGAAGAGAACTTGAAGCAGTGATTGATGAAATTAAGCAAATTGTTCAAACTGAAGTTACAGACGAAGACGATTATGAGGAAGAATATGTGGAAATACCAGTAAGATATTTGAGGCAAGTCAAAACAAGGCCAACGAAGCAAATCGAGCAAACATCGAATTATCCTTACGGATATCCACCATCATATTTCCGCAACACAAAAAGACAAAGAAATTTCCTTGCTGTAAGGCAGAATCGAATGGTTTGAAAATCGTACTAAAAATTTCAGAAAATTTTTGACATGTAAAATTATTTTTCCTGGAAATTTTTCGAATAAGGTTAAACCTTATTTCATCGACAAAATCATTTTTGTTATAGTGATACATAATGAAACTCAATTTATAAATGTATTTGTGCATATTTAATCCTTTATAAACGTAATTTTAAAAAAGAAAAAATATCCAAAAACATGAAAAAATCATAATGATAGGTCAAAAAGCAGTGGAACATATGTAATAGTCTCTATAGTTATGTATACATGTCGAAATGGCGCAAAAAGTGACATTTGGCGCTCGGTCTGGCGCTCTCCAAAACCGCCGTGGCACTTTTGGA
>MRSU01003315.1:0-14402 GCA_008369845.1 Trichomonas gallinae | reverse complement strand
ATTCCGTCTCTTCTTTCGCACGCTGAATAAAATTGCGCATTTCGTTCGCTACTAAAAAGTGAGAATTCGCACAACCCTATTCAAAAATTTGATTATAGGAAAAATATATCTTAGTTATGTATCATTTATCTCCTATTTGTCGATTAATTTGATCAATCGATTTTACGAAAATGCAATAAAATATCTGTTGTTGAGTGAAACATACATCAATTGACATATGTCAATTAATAGTCTATTTAACGAAAAATTTCTCAATTTTAATTTTTCCTAAAATCCATTAAAAACTATGATGATAGGAAAACTCTGATTTAGTTAAGCATTAAAGTTTGACTATATATTGGAAAACTCATATCAATTTTGTTGATGGAAATTAGAGCGATAATAGTATAATGTATATTTGGTTATATTTTTTTTCTTCTTTCTTCTGAATTCTCGATATTTATGCTAATGAGATTGCTGTATGAGAGTATCGATTTCATTAAAGAAATTTTAGATTGATACTAGTAATTGTTTGTCGTTATTTTTTGATTTTTCACCGTAATTTAAAATTGTAAGTCTTTCAAATGCTAATAATATATTATTGGTTACAAGATGCAGTTTAAGGTGATTTTTTTTGTTTGAATCTGAATATATTTGCAAAAAATAATTTTACAAATAACAATAGACTTTGTGATCAAAGAAATGTGAAGTTGGTACAATAAAACTACTATTTTCTTATTTAAAATAGGATAAAAACCAACATTTGATATTTTTGATACTCGAAAATCTACAAATCTAAAAGAAAATGACTAAATTCCATGTATAAAGCGATCAAATACTACTTGACGTATATCAGGGTTAGTTGGAGGCGGATATTCCCATCCTTCATCAGATTCATCAAATTTGGCAAATGGATTTATAAAATCCGTTAATTTACAGAGCTTATGAAGATACATAGAAAAACCGTATCTAGAAGTTCTTCTTGCTGATTCTAGCGCAAATATATTTTGTGAATTTTGAATTTGAACTAAAACAGCTGAAGGATAAAGTCCAAGCTCCTTTAGTGTATAGTTTCCATTTAGAGGAATTGGTTCTGCTGATGTTGCTTTTGTATATTGATGATTTTTTCCAAATTCGGTCTCTAACCAGTTTTTAAGTACAGAAACATGATCATTTTCATAAAATTTCTGGAATTTAACACATTTTTCAGTACGAGCTGATATTTTTATTGTTTTCGATATATTTTGCGAATTATTATCGATATCAACATTTTCAAATGCTCCAATATTAATTTCTGTGATGTAATTAGCAAAATCTTCCGGTGTTGGATATTGTAGAGTCCATTGTTGCGAAATTTGAATTGTATTTGGACCAAAAATATACATTGCAGGGGATCCAAACACCCCATACTTCCTGCAAAATGCATTGTAATCAGTTACAGATTCATTCAAGATCATTCGATAAATTATTGAATTTTGTGGGATTGTTGATATAACAGGAATTGAGTTGAAAAACTCATCTCCTTGCTCTCTACTGTCTTCTACCGAGATTATCAGTATTCTTGAAGGCTCTGCTTCTTTAAAACACATTGCATCTAATAAAGAATTCATTATTTTAGTTTTAAAATACCACAAAATGTTATTCATCAGATTTACTTCTAAATTGCATTGTTATTATTGTATTAAAAATAATGATTTTAATTTTTAATTATTTTTATTGGTGATTTTATAATTATTTTATTAAAACAAATCCATGCAAATCTCATTATAAAAAAGAAAATAAATATAATTTTAGTTACCAGCTGTTTGTGGGGAGTTGCAGCATGGGCATCTTCCTGTCTTGGAGATGTATCTATCCCAATCAGCTCTGTTGACAGTTGCTCCGCAAGCTGTGCACTGCGTTGGGTTGATGACAGGATAACCAGTGATGTGGCAGAAATCGTATTGAGTTCTGCACATGTTACAAACTAAAGCTGCAGCATACATCGGTCTTCTGCAGTTCGGGCAAGAATCCATTGGAACTTTTCCATCGACCTTTCCGTTCACCGTCTGGTCGAGGGCCCATTGACTGACTCTGTCTGCGACAGAGTCTGGAACTGACAAAACCTTCCTCAAGCACAAATCTCTTGGAATGTCTGTCTGTGTGAAAGCAGACTGGTCGATGTTTGTCTGACCTGATTCCAATGAATCAGCAATATCGCTGAATCTGTTGTAAAAAACTAAAGCTGCATCAAGGTTGTTCTCCTTCTCCATCAATTCACCTGCCTTGTAGAACAAATAATCAGCAGGAACAATGTCGCAATATCTCAAAATTGAAACAGCAGCTTTAGCAGCCAAGTCATTGAGACCGAGCTGAGAAAGTGTTGTTCTCATGCAGAGAAGATGAACAGCGCGAGTCATGTTTGTAAGTTTCTGGTTTGGATTTGAAATTGATCTCAAAATCTTGAACATCATTGTTCTGAGATCGAAGAATGTTGTTGGAAGGTTCTCGTAATTCTTGACGCCATAAACTGTTGCCTGGCAGAGAGAAATGTAAGCTGGGATAGAAGATGTGTTTGCACTTGGTGAATATTTGGCGAGAACAGCAATAGCCTTATCGAAGTCTTGTTCATCAACTAAAACTTGTGCATATCTCATTGTATACTTTTCTAAATATTGTGGGCCCTGTTGCTGTGCTTCGCTGAGGCATTTCTCCCAATCTCCTCTTGCTGCAATCATCTCTAAAGCCTGGTCAACGTTACCTGTTTCCATGAGTTTAGTATCATTGCCTTTAGATGCCAAATAGTTCTGATAATCTTTCTTGAATTGCTGCTGCTCTTCTGGCTCCAAGAATCCTGAAATTCTCTTCGCGTCTTCCCACATTCCTCCGTCTTTGTAGATTTCGACTGCATCTGAATATGCTTCGATGCCTTCGAGGATCTTACCTAATGATGCGTATCTGTTCAATCCGAGCAAAAGCTTGGCGACAGATGTAACAACTTCTCTTAATCTCTGCTGCGAGAAAGAAGCAGCGAGTTTAACTGCGCGATCGAGAACTTGATCATATCTAGCTTCACTGCCGCAATCATTGACAGAAAGAGAAAGATATAAATCGATGGCACCGTCAAAGTCTTTCTGGTTCTCGAGAGCCAAGCCCTTCTTGACGCCTGTGAGATTTGCAGTGTTGTCCTTCTTTGATGTGAAGTTCTCTGTGTTCGTTGCATTTCCAACGCCATATTTCTGTGCGATTCTTGTTGCGTCGTTGTTCATCTTGTTGTGTGTGTACATCTCATAAGCTTCTTGTGGAGCATCAGCCATGATATAATGTTGTTCTGCTTCTGAGAATTTGTTCTTTGACTCGAGATACAAACCGATCTTCAAATGTGCTTCGTTCAAAATTGATTTAGAAATTGTCTTGCAGTTGTCCATGATTGTCTGACCAAAATCAATCATTGAGTTCTCGCAGCACCATAACAAAGCCTCTTCAACTTTGCCTAAAGAGACAAGCTTCTGGACACCGGCTGCTCCGCCAATGTCTCTTGCCCAGTGGATTGCAATTTGCAATTCTTGGTTGTGGCCTGGTTTTCCGTAGTTCTTCGCGATTCTCATTGCATCCTGCCACTTCTTCTCCTGCTGATACATGAACAAAGCTTTCTCCGGTTTATCAGCTCTAATATAGAATGACTCAGCGCTTGCCAAATCACCTTCACGCTCAGCTTTAGCTGCCATTTCTTCGAGCTGCTGCTTGTTGCCACCGAATTTGGATGATAATCTGAGAACAGAATCATTATCGTTGGCAGCAGTATACATATCTATGGCTAACTGTGGTTGTCCGACAGCCAGATAAATTTCTTCTGCTGTCTTCATTGTCGCTGGTTTCTTTTCGAGTTTCTTTGCTGTTGCTATGAACAATTTGTCAGCTTCATCTGCCTTGAGTTGTCTCTTAGCATGTCTCTGAGCATCTTTGATTCTTCCGTTCATCAAGTACATCTCTATGAGGTCCTTGTGTGCGTCAACAGACAAGAACAAGTCTTCTGCTGTGTTCACATCGTTTTGTGCCGCGAAATGTCTGGCAACTCTCAAGAATATTAACCTGAGATCATTCTTATGTTCAGGTGATGATGAAACAGATTTAAGAAGTTCAGCGGCCTGGTTCCACTGTTGTGCTCTAATTGCGCAGTTGAGAGCCTGAGCATAATCACCTGCATCAGCGTAGTGTACAATGGCGGCTTCGTTTTGGCCTGTTTGGACCAAATAATTTGCCCATTCTTGTTGAATTGGAACAACTTGTTCTGGATCTGCTGATTTCGCGAGTTCGAGTGCGTTGAAGAATGCATGGCCTTTTCTGTATGCTTCCAAAGCTGCCTTCGTGTTTCCGAGCTTTTCGTAGATTTGGCCGGCGACATCATCGCGTTTTCCGTTTAATGCTTCAGCGACATGAGACAAAAGCTGTGGATTTGCCTTGTCTTCGTACTGCAACAATATTTCTGCTGCAAGTTGTGGTTTTCCGCCTTGCAAACATAAATCAACAGCTTCATTAATTTGACCTTTGACTGCTTTGAGTTTTGCGGCTGTCTGGTATTGACCAGTTGACATTAAATAGCTGAAATATTCATCCCTTAACGCTGGAGCGCGAGATGGGCATCTTAATTCGGCGAGATCTAATAATTCGTTCCACATGTGCATGGATTTGTACATAGCGAATGCGTCTTCAATCTGGTCATGTTCTATCAAGCAATATTCAGCCTGTTTGTAGTTTGATTGCAACATCGCGATTCTCGCTTGTACTTGGCAACTGGAGCTTCCTTCTTTGGCTATGAGCTTGTTGATCTTGTGGATGAACCTGGAGCGGCTCAAATCGCCGAGTTTAGCAAATGCAATTTCGGCAACTGGATAATCGTGTTCTTCCATTGCTGCTGTCGCTAATTCATCCCAAAGACTTCTCGCTGTTGTCTCGTCTCCCATTTGCATGAGAATTTGCGATGATTCTTTGAGATTTTTAGATTCCATTGCAGCAGAAAACGCAATGAATGCACCATCGAGTGGAAGCTGTGATGTTGTTCCAGCATTTTGTATTGTGACTGTTGTCTTTGTTCCGTTTCTTTGTATATCAACAACATCACCTTCAATATCAATAACTTTGACTTCATCAGGAGAAGTTGGGGAATAATAGATGTACAATGACTTCTTGGACTGAGCGACAATGACATTGGCCTCTGGAACCCACTGTGCGTAGCTGCAAAGATTAATTAATCCATTAAGTTCTTTTGTGACTAAATTGTACAAATAGAGTGAGCGCTTGGCATCTCTAAACAGCAGCATTGTGCCAGAAACGTTCAATTCAAGCCAATCAATTTTTGATTGAATTTGAACTGTGCCAATTGTTACTTGTGTTTCAACATCTATGATCCTTGTGGTCTTAGAGTCAACAAGATAAGCGAGAATCTTTGAATTTCCGCGTCCAATTTTTGCATTGAATCTTAAAGACAATAGATAGGAGCTGGCGTATTGAGTTGGAATGGAAGCGAGTGGATTTGTCTTTCCGAGCTCAACGACTGTTAATTCGCCAGTATTCCAAACTAAAACAGCAATATCGTCAATAAAAACGAATCTTTCGTTGATTTGAGGCTCTCCATCACATGGTGATGCTGGCATCTCTGATGTCTTTCCGCTCTTTGTGTCTCCGACTAAAAATGATTGTGTGCTTCTGACAATAACATATCTATCCTGCTGGAAGTTTGTCGTAAGAATTCTGTAGTCAGAACGTAAGTTTACCTCCTTCTTAGTGCGAAGATCAATGATTTTGATTTGAGATCCTGAGATATTAATAACTTCGAATAATTTTTTGTATCTAAATGAGCCCATTGATGCTGCAACGATGAATACTCCTCCTGTAACTGATGCAACAGCTATTCTTGATCCATCCGGACTCCATGAAATATCCGGAACTTGATAAATTCCGTCGAATTCGATTTTAGCTGATTGTGTCCAGCTCTGTACGCGTGCTGAGTAGTTAAAAGTCATCAGAGAGTTGCGTGCGGCAACCATTGCCGTTGTTCCAGATGGATCGAATGTTGCAGCAGTAAATGAGCGAAGATCAGGCTGGTTAGAGAAATCTACGTGGCTCCTGCTTCCGCCGTTTACGTCTGAGAAGTTGATTTGAAGATCTGCGCCCGCTGCTAAAACTTGTGTTCCCCAGGCTAAAGCAAGTGGCGGAACAGCGGATTGGAGGGCAACAACGCGTGTTTTATTGTCTAAATTTACCATGAAAACGTTTCCATCAAGATGTCCAACGATTATTGCATTTTGCCTTGTATTAGAAGCCATACTCATCGGTGAGCTGTTGTGGCGGTAGAGTTCTTCGACTTTCTTCATCTTTGTGAGTGCCAGGAAAACGGAGCCATCAGCCAAACCGTATGCAAACTCGTTTTGAGATGTATTTGGCCAGCAAACGCATAATGGAGCTCCTTTTGTCGCTACTCTCATTGTGACTTTCTTCCTGTAGTCAACAGCCTGCGCTGGGCCGATGTCGTAGACAGCAATCGTCTGATCTGATTGACCGACTGCGAATCTTGAGCTATCTGGGGCCCAATCGAAGCCAGTGACTGTAAAGTTCCTCCTGGCATCTTCTTCGCGTGCTTTGATCGGAATTTTCGAAATTTCGCTCGATGAAATCGTTAAAAATTGAACGATGTGATCAGCTGTAACTATTGCAAGGCGTTCTCCATCAGGAGACCACCTAACAAACACAATACGCTTGTCTGGCTGGTTCGATCCTTGAATAATTGTACTCTGAAGATCGAACTTCATTTTCTATAATAAAAAGTAAAAAAAAAATAAAAACGTGCATATTGTCACTTTTTATACATCGTCACTTTTAATCACTGTCACTTTAAGGACCATTCTAACCGTTTTGTAAACTTTCAATTGATTCTATGAGGTTATCAATTTTGTCACCTTTCCTTATATATAAAATCATGAATCTTCATCAATATTTTTCTGACATATAAATTTTTTATGAGTCATATAATATATATATACATTAATGCAATATATTGTCACTTAGGATTTGCAAAATATATCGTAGATATCAAGTTGTGGTAAAGTTTACAAAAACGGTAAGATCGGTCCCTTAAACTAAAGTGACAAATAACTATCTTACGCAGATTATAAAATTTCATTTATTCAAGCTACAATGACGTTTGGCTAAAATATTTTCATGAAGAAAAGAGATTCACTATATCAAAAGGCCTGCTTCATTACAACTTAAACAAAAATATTCTCAACACGAAATTATGCGATTTTACTACGACAGCAATAGAAGATGAAAATATATCCTATAATAACCTCATGGTATATTGCTATGCAGAAAATTGTAGCTCTCACAAAAAATCTAAAAGTGCTGGATTTGCCTTATTCAGAACAAGTGGTTAGACTATTGTTGATCACTATTGCATGAAGAATAATTCTAATAACAATGTAGTGTATGGAACCCAAAGTATTCGCATTGTTTCGAAAAAGGGCCAACTTTTATAGAGTTCTGTCAGTTTTTGTCACGGAAAAAGTCAATGGGCTCCATCAGTATCATTTAATAATATCCAATATTTTTTATTGTGGATGCAATTATTTTACAGCTTCATCATCAACTGTGCATGTAATAGGAATAATTCCGTATTTGACCCTTTTTGGCAGACAATTTACAAAAGATTATGTTACTTGTATTCCAATTAGAAAACCTCGAAAAACATCATATCCTAATAATTGTAATTGCATTACTGCTTTAGCCAGATATTATTTTCATTTTCAAATTTTTGTAGCTAGTCTTTATTTTAATATAAACTCTTAGTAATATATGAATTAAACTCTCTTTTTATTTTCTGACGTCAAGGAATCAATTCAAAAAATGAATTGTTTTGGATATGAAATCCTCTAACAAATCATTCATAGAATTTATTGTAGGATACATCAGGATTTGGTAGAAAATTGTTGAACTTTATGCACATTTAGAATAAAAATATGTACTGAAACACTGAGTATAATACTATTATACTTATTTCATACATAAAAATGCATATCAAAATAGTATAATGTAATATACTTGATATCTGTCATTATGTTTTTATTAAGCAATTATCAGCATTGTAATAAGTTTACATGGCAAATTTTATAAAACAAAAAAAAAAAATCAATAATTCATTTAATTATTGTGATGGTGTCTACTTTAGATTCCAAAGACGAATATTTAAAAAAACGTTCAATTCTTACCAAAATATGATTGGCTAGCAAAATGTAACTTTACATAATGATTACCATTGGTCTTAAGGACGATTTACATCGAAGACCAAGTATTTACGAAATACCAAGGATATTACTATTTAAGAGTTTTCGAGCACAATTTTACGACATCAAAATGTTTCAACAGCACAGAAGAAGCACTTGAAGTTAATGTTCCTGGAAAATTCTCTATTATTTCACATTTAAATGAATCTGATTACAGATTTAAAGATAACAAACTACATTTTATAATTGAATATCCAAATCAGCACATTTATAATTCATGGAGTCAATCCCTACCTCCTTATGATGATATTAAACCGGAAGGAAGCTATGAAGCAGAAGGATTTGAACCGAATGAAACATTGGCAGTTTATGCTTATAACGCGACAAACGGAAAGTGGGGAGGACTTGTGAGAAACACAATACCCAGTGGAAACCACTCTAATTCTCTGCTTGATGGCATTCCAGGAGATAACTTTTGGTATTATGCAATTGGAATGCTGTGTAATACAAGCAGTAAATATTTGAATGAAGGATTTCCAGATTACAGTGGTAAATCAACAAGAGTAAGACTTTTTGCTAGAGTTGAAAACGTAAAAATGAAAATTCAAAATTATTTGTTGAAAATAAGATGTACTATACGTGAAAAAGTATATATTTTACCTTTTGCTATCTTTCTACATCAGGTTTTTATCTGTTTATAAATCATATATTCTAGGATCTGTTCGCGATAGAATGTTCATTATAAATTGATTTTTTCTCTAGATATATTCTATGAGTTAGCTGAATACTACAACTACTATTGTTCAATTTGTTACAGTAGGAATAATCTTTTCCATGGCTGAAAATTGAAAGCAAAGTGATAATTTACATGAAATTTGATAATCATTTTTATCATTTATATTGTCATTGCAGCCAATCAGTATTATAGGAATATCATTTTTGTTATTTATTGAGCTTGGATTAATATTTGGTGGATAATTTGTATTTGCTTGATCATTTTTAATATAACAATTCGATGCTGTTAATATTTTTTGATTGTCAATATAAAATAAACACTTTGTTGCGGTATCAATATTGTCAAATAAATTGCATGATGAAAAATCACAATTTGTTTGAAAATATAAAATAGCTTTTGGACAATTGTTTGAAAAAATGTTGCAAAATGAATAGAAAAAAGTAATGCTACCACGATGATCGAAACAATGCCTATTATCAGTATTTCCTGTGTTATTGTTGATAGAAGAATATGAAATGATAGAATCTTTATTACTATTAACAAGATATAAACATGGCAAAAATTTAGATTTTGTAAAACTGATGTTGTTTTTATTGCATTGACAATCGCCATTATAGTGCAATAAAAATTCTCCTCCTTCTTTCGACGAGAATTGAGTGAAACTTGATTCTAAAACGTAATTTTTAGAAAATGAACTTTGTGTAACAACATGATATGAATAAATTCCATAACATATTGAATTTTTATTCAGTTGTGATTTTTTTGCACAAACTTTATTTTGGACAATTTCTCCTTGATTAATAAAATGAACAGTTGCTCCATCACCTGATGTCGTGGATATATTATCAAACGTACAGGTTTCAATAAGAACTTTAGTATTGGCATTCGAATTATAATAAATAGCTCTGTCAGTTAAATTCATGAATTGGCACATTAATATGTATGTTTGGGAACCGGAAACAATTTCGTATGCAGATTTTGTATTGGATGATGTAAAATTTGTCGATGATTTTGTCCCAGGATAAAATACTTCCCAATCTTCATTGAGCGTAATGCATAAAAATTCGTGCAAAATTGTTCAATTTTAACATTGTGATTCATTAGAAAATCATTGAAAGAATTTATTTGAGTAGTTTACATTATTATGTCATTATTTTTACATGACAAGAATTTTCAATTTGACAACTTTATTAATCAGATTTTTCTTACAATGTCTATATTAATCTAATACTAATCAATGGGCCAAGCTAGCTATAATATTAATGAATGATTCGATCTAATGCCTATATATATATATTTTTGTCAATTTTTGTCAATTTTTATAAAAAAGTGTCATTTTTTATATATTCATATCCACTGATTTCCAATATAGTGATCCTCCAGAGAACACAGTTTTATCATACGCCGCACCAAAATCTATCATCGAGTTCCCTGCAAATGTCGTCCGAATTCTCGATACAAGTCAAACATTATCTGATTGCAAAAACTCGTTAGTAAATTTTTCATTTTCAAGTGAATCAAAATTAGAAGACCTTGGTGTTAAAACATTTTCATACTTTTCTCAATTATTTTTTGTTGATTTACGAAATTGCAAACGACTAACTAATATTGCAAGTTCTTGCTTCTTTGGATCATCTTTAAAATACATCCTTCTTCCAGAAGACGGCTCATTGACAGCACTTCTCCCAGGTTGCTTTGCAGCTTCTAAATTAATCGAGATTAAAATCCCTAAAACAGTCCAAAAGATTTATCATTTTGAAACCAATCATTTTGGTCCATTTACTACATGTGAACAGCTCATACGTATAGATATACCAGTTGATAGCCAATTAACATATATTGGATATTCAATTGCACAATATTCCAGAATTTCCGAATTCTTTATCCCAGAAAATGCTGAATTAAATGCTGGAGCACTCAATCAAATCCTTTCGTTATCAACTTATAAATTACATGAAAACAACACACGATATAAGCTATACAAAGGAATTCTTTATTCATCTGACTTTTCTCGTCTAGTTGAGTGTCCATGTAATTATACATCAAAAATAGAAATTCATGAAAACTGTTCTTTCATTGAGTCAGAAGCATTTAGAACTGTATTGAACTATCAAGACCTAATAATACCCTCAAATGTTAAAGAAATAGGAAAATATAGGGTATTTTTCTCATCAATTTTCAATAAAATTATATTTAAAGACGATTCTGCACAAGAAGACTTTTATCTTGATAATGGTTTTCTTCACTGCAATGCCGAAGTTATTTTACCAAAAACTTTAAGAAGAATTGGTTATAATATTTTTAGAATTTTTTATGGCAAAAGCATTGAATTCTTTTCTAATATCGAAGTCATTGACGCAAATACTTTCGTTGAATGTCCAAACTTGGAATTTATCAAGTTTAATGAATTTAATCATGCATGCATAATTAAGAAGAATGCAGTGACAAAATGTCCTAAGTTGAAATACATTATTTTACCACTAAATACGGCTTCTATGATCGAAATTGAATTTTATTCTTTTGTTGATTGCCCTAAGCTTAATTATATCAAATTCACATATGATATGACAACACTGAATAAGCTTTTTGTTAATACTCAGTTCATTAATAAGACTCAGATCTCAATCACATCTCCTCACAATTCTTCATGCGGTAATGTGCATCTTTCATTTCCGAATGTTGCCGTTTGTCGTATTGAGCAATTTTGCACGTCATCTTTTCACTTATTCACCATTTCTCAGCAAATATTTAATATATGTCCATTTATTTCAATGTAAATTGTACATAATATGACATTCAACCAAATTATAATCAAATTATATTTGATATTCAATATAATCATGTGATAAAATGATAAAAAATGATTATGTACTTGTGTTATCATATAATTTCTCGGAACTCCAGAATTAATCTAGATTATAATACAAAAACACACAACTTTTAATGCAATGGTAATTAATTTGAATTATGATTATCTTATCGTAAAAAAATAGCAGATATGTGGTTAATAAACGTTTAATTGATGTTAATTGTTTATGCGTTGACACCGCTTCCACTATCACTGCCTTGATCTTTCTTCTTGCTTGACGATGAAGAGGATTTTTCTTTCTTATTAGGACGACAAACGAACAGCCAGATCAAAACGACAATGATAACAATAACGATGATAACTGCAATTACAATTCCGACTATAGCACCTGGAGAAAGACCTGATGAAGGTTCTTTCGCATCGCCTTTTCCAGCTTCACTGTTTTCTTGTGTCACTGATCCAGGCGATTTGTATTCTTTGGAAAGGTCGTTCGCAGTGAAGGCTTCTGCATCTCCTGGGAATCGTCCATATAATTCTGGCCATAATTTGGCTAATTCTGCAAGCGGCTTTCTTGCTGTTGATGGGTTTGGTGTTATTTTGATTAAAACTTCACTTTTTTCCCCTTCATGGGCTTTAAATATGAAAGTTGTAAGTAATTTGTTATCATATTCATCATCCATAGAAAATTCTGTTCCTGTTGCTGTAATGTTAAAATGAACTGTTTCGGAGTGGTAATATGTAAATCCAACGCTTTTTGTATCATCATCCAAGGTGAAGTTTGTTTCAAATTTATCTGTTTGAAGAACGATTAGGTTATAGCCACTATCTTCAATATTTGCAGGTGCGATTGCAACTTTACAGTCAGAGCTTTGAGCGCATTTAATTTCAATAAGCTCTGCTTGAACAACTAACGGGTTGATATAACTCCTCAGCTTTTCAAATTTATCTGCTTCTGCATAATTTGTTGCTCTGACATACAACTTGTCTTCGGAGTTTATAAGAATGTTTTGATGATTGAAGCACAATGATGATTTAGATTTAATAGTCCAATAATTTGGTCCCGTTGTTTGTACTATGTCATCACAATTTGTGCCAGCTTTTTCATTTATCTGCTTTAAATATGCATGGTTATCATCTTCTTCCCCACCTTCACTTGAGTCCGTAATGTCACCAATGGAATTAATATCATATAGGCCAACTTCTTTCGGAACTTCTTTAAGCATGATTATTGGATTAGGTATTTGGTTTGGTATATAGGACGATGTAATTATAGCATTGTTAGGTGTTACATAATAAATTTTGGTGTTTGATTTTATAGATTTTTCTTCACCTTTTCCAATTGGTTTGGGATCATCTCCCAACATTAATTTTGTTTCTTCATTTTCTGGTGTAATACTAATGACAACATCAAAGGGATTCGTTGGAATAATCAATCGTACTTCAGCTTTGAGTGTAAACTTATCGAAATTATTGCCAAAAATGTATTGTTTATCATCATCTGGAATTTCAGTTATTCTTGCATTACATCCTGATTCTGTTAAACATGTGACATATGTCTGGCCATCTGATATAATAACACCACTCTTACCTTTTTTATCTCCTGATTGAATTTCGTAATTCTCATTGCATATGAAAAAATACTTCTTAGCAGGGATACAGTATTTTTTATTATTCTCGAGTTTGAAATCATTATTGATTGCTAGATCTAAGGTTTCTTGACACTGATCATCACTGAGGACGGAGAACGTCAACAACGAAAACATTTTATGAAAACATTTTACAAAAAGCAACAAGAATATTATTCATTATAATGATTCTATTATCATATATATACCTAATAATAATCAACGGTCAGATATACTCAAAAATAAAAAGAAGTGACATGATCAATCAACTTTTGAATCTAATGAATGATTATTCAAAATTGTTTTACATTCAAATTTTATTTTTCGATTTTTTCGTTCGAAAAATAATATTTGAAGGTAAAACAATGACATTATATTTTCACTTTTTTGAATTTTCAATGATAATATTGATAAAATCTCAACGGTTTCAAAGACATGTACTATATTTATGTAATCGAATAATATGAATAAAAAAAAATAAAAAATAAAAAACGTAAACAATTGAATCCAATTATGTTTAAAGATTTGTATATTGGTCACAAGGCTGAAGTGCGAAAGCATTTTAGTTTTCCAAAATCATTTTAGCAGAATTTTTATCATAACTGGTACATCTCTTCAAAGAATTTGTATTTTATTCAAATATTTTATATTCCTCATTTTATGAAAACTAACGTTAAAAAGTGACATACGTTTAATATCGATTTACAATATTCAGCAAATTATTAACATGATTGGATCGATTTCCAAAAATAAAAAAAAATTAATTGGCAACGGAGTTTATAGTCATCACCGTTTTTATTGGAATCACCATGACTTTATTCGAATGAAGTGAATTTGGAATAATGAACTTTATTCCAAATGCCGAATTTGTCCAAAAAAGTGACAATATTATTTGGAATTTCCAATAATTTGGAGTTAGGAATAAAGTATACAAAATTCGGAATCAGTTTTCATTTGGAATTAAAGAAGCATTTGGAATAACCGCCAAACGGTTG
>MRSU01003299.1:0-22221 GCA_008369845.1 Trichomonas gallinae | reverse complement strand
CTTCATGTCGCCCGAGGTTTTACGTCTTGAAGCATTTGACCCAATGAAAGCCGACATCTGGGCTCTTGGTGTCACATTATACTTCATGGCAACAAAGACATTCCCTTATGTTGCATCCGACGCAAGATTATTGTTGAAGGTAATTCTCGGTGGCGGAAACATGCCATTATTCACAGTACGCAATCCATACCTCAGGAAACTTATCAGCAGATGCTTAGATGTTAACCCAGAGAATCGTGCGACGATAAAAGAGTTGATTGAAAGTCCGTACTTCAGATCACAGCAGAAATGCACTCCATTGATTTCCACCAGCCATACAACAGCCAAGCTGCATCCAATTATTCGTCCAAAATTCTCATCAGAGAACAAATTATTTATGAAAGGAATTTCAGTTGTTAATATTAGACGCAATTCTCCTTACACATCATCAGGAGTTAGAGTATAATCATTTTATTATATTGTTGTTAGATGTTTATTATAAAAATACCATGTTTATTTCTTATTTATCCGAATATTTGTATTTTATGATTTCTTTTAATCAAAATAGCATCTTAAATATGTAAACATTCTCGTTTATGAATTATTTTAATGTTCAGTGCCACTAAATTTCCGTTACGATATCTGGACACAATTTTTGCATATTTAGATAGGTAATTGTCACATTAGCTGGAGTTTTCGTCAAAAATCTATTTTTATTCATCTCCTTTTTATTGAATTTTTCTGATAGTCATCAATGTTAACATCTCTTTCATATTTAGCTTCTATATCAAAATCTAATTGCGGATTTCGCTTGGTTCCGGTAATATACGAATTAGATGAGTAATTCAAATTTATCTACTGAAGAAATTCGATAAGCAAACATTCATCCAACTAAATTATATCTAACTAAACAAAACATATCCAATCAAACTGAATGGTTTATTACAAAATGGTATTTACAAACAAAAAAATATAATATATTAAAGTTTCTTCAAGATAGAAGGACGAACTATTGATGACCTAAAAGGAACCAATGAGTTTCTTTCAAGTTTAATGTTCAATGATCTACATATTGGCTGTACAAATAATTGATGAGACATTGTTGCACTGCATCTACTATTTTTCACTAGTTTTCTAGTTGTTATTGGGTCAAAGTATTTCATCTTTAGCAGTTCCTGGATTGTTGCGCGTTTTTCAGGATTAACTTCCAAACATCTCGAAATCACATTTCTCAGCAATGTATTCTTGACCTTAAAGGCAGGATAAACTCCAGCTTCAATGACATTCATCAAAACTTGTGGATTCGATGAATAAAACGGATACCTTCGTGTAGCTATGAAATAAAACGTGACACCAATTGCCCATATGTCACTTTTTAGGGGATTATAGACTTTCTTCTGAATTAATTCCGGGCACATGAAATAGAAAGTGCCTTTGTAGGATGACGACATGGGTATATCCTGGTGTATAGTGCTTAGTCCGAAGTCGCATACCTTAATTCTCCCGTATTTATCTATTAAGAAATTGCTTGGTTTGATATCTCCATGTGCGATGTTTTTGTCATGGCACGCTTTGATAGCTATAAGTATATCATAACAGTATTTTCTAATCAAATCTTCTTCTAAAGGTTCATCATTGTTAAGAATGGTGGCTAAATCTTTCGGGCAGTACTCCATGAGCATATATACGTATCCATCGAATCTGAAACATTTGTATAACATGATGGTGTTTGGATGATCTAGATTCATTAAGCATTCTATCTCACTTTCGTTGAATCTCTGTTCCGGAATTTTCTTTAATGCGAAGTATTGTTGATATTGGACCGAGAAAACAAGGAAGATAGTTCCAAATCCACCTTGTGCGATCACATTCTGGTATAAAATGCCCACATTCTCGAAGTAAGTCAACTCTTTCTCATCCATTTTTCTTTCTGAATGAATTTTCATAGGTTTACATAAATCATTTCCAAGTTTAATGTTAAAATATCAATTAGCTGTTTATTAGCTCGAATATGCTTTGAATGGAATAAAAAATTAAGAAGAAGCTTTTGAATTGTTGATTCATCAATTTTGAGAACTTCGGGAAAAAGTGTAAAATCCATGTTGTGATTTCTTTAAGCTATTACACACAAACAGACGAATTAAACTGTGAAAAAATAAAAGTAAACGTGCTCGCAATGTTCAATTTTCAATAATTCTAAATCTAAATTCAAAATAAACGATGCTAAAATCTAACCTATAATGTGTAAATACCGATATTAAATGACTTTTGAACGGAAATCTAAAAAGTAAATTTACACGTCAAAAACACTAACCGTCGAAGCACTGAAAAGCTATTTTGGTAAATTTTCCTTTGTTGACTATACTATGCATTATAATTTAGTTAAAATTTACATGTCAAATTTTCATGTGGCTAATTTCATTACATTTTCTCATATTTCGAATTATTTGCCTTTATGGGATATAATGTGCTAAAATCATATAACGACTTTTGAGAATCTTTGGCAGATTTTGGATGAATCACCCTCTTAATCAGTTTTGAGAATAACGTTGAATATAATCAGATTTTCTGTATATGAAGCATAGCCATGACAAGATGTAATCGATTGCTTTTATAATGATTTTGATTTTGCCTAATCACTTGTTGATTAATCAATCGTAAAATCTCTAATTTTTTTGATTCTTTCACGTATTCCATAATAACATTAGTCAACAGAAGTTGGTTCTGCAAGATGATTAACCAATTTTGTTTTAATAATCTATAAATTTTCTGAATTATGATCATTATGGTTTTCCATAACATTGATCAACAACATCGGTGTTAATAGTCATCAAATCAATAGAAATTAGAATAATTTCCGATTATTTCACGAAGTATACATTTCCAAATTTTTCATCTGGTAAGATTAACAAAATTTTTAATATTATCATTCCTTAACATGATGTACACTTCATAAACACAATTTCCCAAAAGTCTATACGTATAATTATTATTACTGAAACTGAAATTAATATTTTGCTATGTAAATTTGTATCTGTCAGATACTTTATATCTGACATGTAAAATATTTACACATCATGTAATTTATTTATATGCCATGTAAATATATAATATATGTCAAATAAAATATAAACAAAACTCACTCATATACTATAAAGTACATAACATAAAGATCTCAAACAAACGGAATAAAGCCATAAATATTAGCATTATTTAGAATATATATCTTTTGAAATTTCTTTAAAACAGGTTATTAACACATAGGGTCACTACATAAAATGGAGTATAATGTGACTATATACTCCAATTTTCTTAAAACCAATAAATATGGATGATTCAATAAAAATTACACGAAGTAATGAATATTTTCAATATTTAACGAAAATATTGTGATATATATGGATCACAAAAATGAAATATAATATTAAAAATATAATTAATCGTTCCAAAAACAAAATTCAATGCAGTTAAAATTTGGTGAAGTGAAAATATATACATAGAAACATATATAGATCTAAAATACCACAAAGAATGAGGTGTTTACCCCATTTTTGAGAGGAGATTGGTCGCAAACAAAAGGATTTGAAGGCCTTTTCATCGTTGACTTCTCAAATCAGTTCACAAAAAAGGCGAAAAAAACACGCTGAATAATTACACATGCGTGGCTCCCGACCTTCGTTGAAGGACCACTACACACTCCTCAAGAAAGTCGGCAGCGGGACGTACGGTGAAGTCTACAAGGCAGTAATGAACGGAGACCCATCAAAAGTGGTCAGCGTGAAGCAGTCCAAACAGAATAAAAACGGAACTGACGACAAATCCATACCACCGTCCGTCCTGAGGGAGCTGACATTACTCAGCGAGATAAATTACCCTCATATTATACATACTTCCATCAAAGACGTATTTTATGATTCAGAAGCGCACGTTTTAGCCTTCGTTTACGACTATGGTGCGTTCGATGTCAGGAAACTGATTCGATATTACTTAGCGAAGAAGCAATTAGTGTCTGAGATTGTAACGAAATCAATACTATTTCAGCTATTACTCGCATTAGATCACATTCATCAACGCGGAATTATACATTGCGATATAACACCGCCGAATCTGATAATTATGCCCGAGAATTCCAAAATTCCTGGAATTGTGAAATTGATCGACTTCGGTTTAGCAAGGGCAATAGACAACACAAATCAGCCAAAAAACACAGGCGTAGTTACAGTGTGGTACCGTGCTCCTGAATTGCTTTTAGGAGACACTCATTACGATTCTGCGATCGATTTATGGTCAGCAGGCTGCATTTTCGCAGAACTTTTGCTTGGTGACGTGTTATTTAAAGCAGAAACACAGAATGAACAAAATCCAACTGGATTTAATCGCGATCAACTTAAAAAAATATTAGAAATCATGGGCCCTTTAAACGAAACTAATATAGCGCGACCGGAATGGTGTACCCATTTAGCAGATTACAACAGATCAACAAAACCAAAACAAAAAACATCGTTGCAAAAAATCTTTCAAAACGCAAATCCGAAAGCTTTCGACTTACTACAAAGGTTGCTTGAATACAACCCATATCATCGAATTACAGCACATGATGCTTTACGTCATGAATACTTTAATGAAAAGCCTATTCCTGGAATGAACATATCTAGAATGATTCCACCAGAAGATTGGGCTCAATTAATGTCGATTGGAGAAGGTTCTTCTTCCAATATATAGATATAAATTAGTTAATAGAAATAAAACTTTCCTTTGTTGTGTATAATAGCAATCGAAAAGCATTAGACCACGTAGGAATCCTCTTATCGACCTATCCTATCCTTGTATTTTAATAAATATTACTTTCTATTTTTCGAAATTAATTTCACTTTCTCAAACCGAACAAAACAACTTTCATTTATTTCAAATCCTCATAAATATATGAAATATTAGATTTATGACGTCTCAACACTTTAATTTTTTTCATGATCGAAAATCTTTCTTGACTATAAGATATTTGGAATTACATTGCTATATATGATACATATATTAGAGAGACAATGCTTGATATCTATTAAATAAATTTTGGATAAAATTTATTTTCGAAAATTTGCATAATTTTTGCAAAAATATAAATATATAATGATGCAGATTTGAAAAATTGTTATAGTTAAGGAAGAAAATTTTTACAAAAAAACTGACTAGCAATAAAAGTGTCAAAATGGAAGAAAGAATCCAAGCTTTGATAGAGCTTGAAGATAGGTTATTCGATTTGAGTGATGATAATGTTCAAGAGACATACGACTTCATACGCTCCAAAGGGATGTTTCTTCCTCAGCATGTTTTATCCATTGTTCAATGTGTGTCAAATCATAGATTTTTTAAAAAAGCATTATATGACAAAATAATCGAAATATTTGGTCCAGGTTTCCAATCAACTATTACGTTAATTGTTAAAAACGAAATATTTTTCAATGATGATTTAGATTCTTATCTCAAAACGGATCCCAGCCCAAATTTTTATGATTTAAATACAGCAGTTAGACATGGAGCAATAAAATGCTTTAAATATATGATGATGAATGGATACCCTTTTTCAGAAGCTACGCCAAAATTGGCAACATTAGGAGGAAGCCTAGAAATCATTGAAATTTTGATGGAAGCCAACGTTTCTTTTCGGGAATGCCAACAACGAGCTGTTACTGCACACAGGAATGATTTACTAGATTTTTTCGTTATGAATTACGGATTAGAAGATCTTTCTGACAACGTGTCAGTTTTGCAATGCAATACATATGCTTTGATGAAATACGGAAAATTTAATGACTTTAATGCGTTGAAGAGTGCATTAAACTTGAGCAATAACATAGTGGCAGAGTATATGATATCCAATCACTATGAATCCTTTAATGGAAACAAAAGCGATTTAGTTTATACAGCAGTATATAGGAATCTTTTCACCTGTGCCAAAAATTTGATTGAAAAAGGTGCAATAGAGAAAAGTGATGGATTAGAAATATATTATGCATGTCTTGCCGAAAATGATAACACACAAATACTAAAATATTTGATAGCAAGCAGATGCGCCTTTATTAATAGTCAAAGAAAAGTGCCATCAGGATTTATTAAAGCAATTAACACAAATCAGATTAATAAGGTTAAATTATTGCTTAGCTATGCTGATATTAATGAGTTGCATCAATCAAACGAGTACCCATTGATAACATGCTTGTCAACTACGAATTATAACAAAGATATTGCTAAATTGTTAGTTTCAAGCGGTGCAAATGTCAACGAGATTGATTCGTTTGGCTACACTCCATTAATATTGGCAACAATGAATGGCGACAGTGAAATAGTTAAATTATTAATAGAAAAAGGTGCTGATATAAACATCAGATACAAAGGATCATCCCTATTATCATTAGCTTTCAGTTCAACCACAAAGAACATTATCCTCTCATATTCACCAAAATAAATCTAAAAGAAAAGTTATTATCAGCGAAGCTTGATTAAACCATATATCTTAGAAACTCAAAACTGTAACCTTAGATATATGAACTTCTTCTTGAGTTCAATATCTTATTAATTTGTTATTATTTCTGACTTATCTTTACAATATACGCGAGAAGATTCTATAGATTACTGAACAAAGTTGTTGTTACCAATGTTTGGAGATCTAAATAGTAGTTTACGTGTCAGATCAAAAAATGACATTTGTAATACCGGAATTACTGAAGTCCGGTTTAGTTCCAGTGTTGATTATTCGAGAGATGGAATATATGAAATGTATGGATACAAATATAAAGTTGCATATGGTGCACTTTGGATGCGTCTTTACCATCATTATTCTGGAACTGATGAATATTTTTTATCTTCGAGCCAATGTTATAGCTTAAATGAAAATACATATTCTATTATTTCTAATTTCCCATATAATAATTTATCAAAAGGGTTTTATACATATTTATTAGAATATAAGCAAATTCCAAGTTTTCAGATTTGGAGACAAGATAATTATCTTAATGAATCCAAACCCCTAAACTATCGATATATCAAAGGTTATAAATGGCCATATTTTGTAGGATTATCACTTTCTCTACAAACAAATTGTTTAGATTATACAGGAATTGGCGAATATTGGTGGTTTTCGATTGGAACTAGTTTTCTTTACTATTATCCACATTTCCCAGGACCTTTGAATAATCTAGTTCAATATGCTGATCTTTGGATAATGATTCAAAATATTAAGTATGAATCGTGCAGAGTCTATAGGCCGGTTATCAGCCTACAAATTCCAATATATGTATTCATTTTATTGTAAAATTTGACTTCTGCCACATTACAAAGACAGTTTTTGAATAAATTTGACACTTTACAAAACCTTTTTCAAAAGTAACATTTTATCTAAATTGAATTCCTGAGGTAAAAAATGATAATAAAGTAGATTACTCGAGAGATGGAATATTTACTAAAAATGGATATAAATACAAAATTGCATATGATGCATTGTGGATGCGATTATATCATCATGAATCCACAAATGCAGTATATTTTCCTCAACAACAGCAATGCTATTGTCTAAACGAGAAAACATATTCTATAATTTCCAATTTTCCATATAATAACCTTTCCTTTCAATATTATACTTTCTTATTAGAATATAAACAGATACCTACTTCTCAAATTTGGCGTCAAGATAATTATCTTAATCAATCAACGCCAATCAATTACAGGCGCCTTAAAGGTGCAGATTGGGATTATTTTTCAGGCCTATCCATATCAAATAATGAAAATTGTTTAGATTATACTGGAATAAATGATGGATATTGGTATTCTATTGGAACACATGTTGACCATTATAAACCATATTTTCCAGGCCCAATATTACAAGATGCATATTTAGTCTTGTTTGCAGATCTTTGGATGATGATTAAAGATTTTAGATCCACTTCAATAGACAATCATTTCATTATTGCATACTTACCTTTCGCATGTTTTGTTATTGTCTCGGAATAAATAACAATTAAAATACGATAATATATAGAACCATATAGATGTTAAGACATTGACAGCCTTAATATGTGCTTCAAAAAACTGTCATATGATAAGATTGACCCAACGATATAGCATTATCATTGGCATCATTTTTTGTACACGATAGAATGATAAAAACTCTTTTCATCTTATTTACACAGATTGTTACACAGGATTGAAAAGATGCTTTATATCCACTCATATAAAATGTATGTAACTAATGATATCAAAATAGAAATAAATATTTAATTTTGAGATATTGCAATGAGTTTTGCTATTGTAATTTATAAGTTAAATTGCCCATATAAATATAAGTTCTTTGGCAGTGTGTGCTTGTATATAAAGCAATATAAGAATTTTCGGTTTTTTTCAAAATTGATTATTTTGGCAATTATTTCGTGAAAATAGATTCTATAGTATATAAATATTAAGGATCAACTTGTATTAGAAAAATTTATAAAAATGACAAATTATTAAAAAGTGCCACATGATAAAAGTGACAAATTATTATGTTATCTTATTTGTTCTTTTTAGGAAGCTCAAAAGAATACTTGCTCGTCAACAATACGCTCACATCTCTAATACTCGCGAACAATGACCGAGTTGTCATCAATGCTACAGGTCTCGATCGTTATGCTTTTATTCATATTTCGCCACATTTCTTCTTCGGAGACTTGAAGCTTAATGCTACTCATACTGATGATATTTTAGTAGTCAACCCAAAGCCCAGTGAGAGATTGCTATTCGTCGACTCTATTATCACCATAGATTATAAAAACGCTCCAGCCTTTTGCAAAATCGATATTTTCT
The DNA here is from genome assembly GCA_008369845.1 of Trichomonas gallinae. Lineage (NCBI taxonomy): Eukaryota > Parabasalia > Trichomonadida > Trichomonadidae > Trichomonas > Trichomonas gallinae. Next base: position 13,413 of record MRSU01003299.1, on the reverse strand, counting down.
TGACAGACAAGGACGTTTGCGATGAAAGAACACTCCATGTTCGCGGTATCCGTTCAGCCGAAATTTTCTCAAATGATTTCGAGGTCGAAAACCACTTATGCTATTGGTTCGATTTTTCTGTCAATACATCAGGTACCTACAATATAGACTCAGCTTCGAGCTCTAACGTTACAATGATCTACCCAGATAGCAACAGAAAACTTCGATATGTCGATTTATCACAAAATGAAATGAAGGCATTGCCACCATTGTTTGTAGTTAGACTTGATGTTGGAAACTTCAATCGTTCTAAGCTTAGTTTCACAAATGGCAAATCATTCGGTGATTGGACAGACATCGATACAAACTTCACGTGCTGGCCAGCCTACTCATGCATCACACCATACGAAGACTACAGGATCAGGACAATCCGCTCCGTCGCATGGTTTATCTGGACAATCCTGATTTTAGGTTTAATTGTCCCATTTGCCATCATTGTTTTCTGCATGTTCTCAAAGCCAAGCGAGATCGTTTTGTCAAGCGTTACAACAACGCCATCAGAACAGCAGGCAAATCAACCTCAACAACTTGCTTAATTCATCTATTGTTATACTCTATATATAATAAATCTACGTTTAATCTAATAGTCTCGATTTCATATCCTATAAATTTTTTAATATTCATATTTTTATCGAAAAAGAATATTAATATGAAGTTTCCTAGTCATATATTTTCACATACGTGTCATGAATCTATGTCATTGTTAAATTATGAATAAATTCAAAAATATTTTTGAAAAAATCTAGTATTTTGACGCCATGTTTAATAAATTGGAATGAAAAATAGTTTCTCTATCATATGAATAAGATATTATAAATCAAATCTAAAATTCATTATGCTCAAGATATACTTCGATGTTTACAGGAACAAGTAAAAGAAGCTGAACAACTCTGATAAATTGAACAAATAATAGACTTGATATTGCATTGATTTGTAGATGCTATGATAATTTGTCATGCAATATAGGCAATGATTTTTCGATATACAATAAATATGATATTTTTGATCTTTATTTAGGGGTTAACATAATAAAACAGGTGGTTTAAATACATTTCCTAAAAATAAGAAATTTGAAATGGATATATGTAGCTTAGTCATTTTCGCTGGTTTTCGTTCATTTTTTTGGAATAATTTTTTATTGATGACTGCGACAACAACGAAATCTATGGCGGAAATAGACTCGCAGTTCAAAAACTTGGAAACTATGGGCGACCAGACCGTTGTTCATAGGAAAAAATTCGAATTTGCTCTAGTTTTAATCAGAAAATTTGTTAAATTGTTTGTTTCAGATGCAGAATCAGCAGTTCCTCGTGATACAGATGAAGCAATAGATGAAGTTCTTTCTTTATTCAACAATCTACTGCAAATATTAAAAGAAAATATTATCCAAACATGGACTTATCCTACAATTGAGAATCCTCCGAACTTTGTTTTGGATCAATTACGCGAAACATTCCAAAAATATCATGATACTTTGGATAAATACGGTAAAGAATTTTCCGAGATTTTTGATTTCAATACAAATGCATCGCAATGGGAGCAATACAATATCCTCGATTTAAAGGCCATTGCTGCATCATTTACCCAGTATTTAACAGCACCAAATCTTGCGGAATCAATAGCAAACAAAGTTCATACGAGATTAGACTCAATCAATGGAATTTTATCTAAAATAAGCGACCCTAGTTTGGCTCCTCGTACTTTTTCTCCTATTCCTGTTAATTATCAATCCTGGAAAGTTGATTACAGCGATTTCGTTGAGCTAAAAGAGATTGGACGTGGTGTATCAGCTCATGTTTACTATGGCACATATAAAAAGACAAATGAATCAGTCGCAATCAAAAAATTCACATTTCAAAAATTAAATAGCGCAAGATTTCAATCTTATCAGCGTGAAGTTGCTGTTCTTGCAACAGCCCAGCATCCAGCTCTGCTCAGACTCATTGGTGCAACAGATACATGGCCTTTTTGCATAATTACAGAATGGATGGACGGAGGCTCGCTTTACAAAGCTATTCACACGCAAGGATTCATGACACCAACTATGAGAACAATAGCAGCATTCGATATAGCCCGCGGAATGGAATTCTTGCATTCAAGAAAAATCGTGCATCGAGATTTGAAATCATTAAACGTTCTTTTAGACAAAACACAGCACGTCAAGATCTGCGACTTCGGATTTTCGAGGTTCGCAGAGCAGACAACTCTAATGACGAGCAATATCGGAACACCACATTGGATGGCTCCAGAAGTTTTGCGTCGCGGCAGCAGATATACATCGAAAGTCGACGTATTTGCGTACGGTGTTGTCCTTTGGGAGTTATTAACGTCGGAAACACCGTACGAAGGCTACAACCCGCAGCAGATTATATCCGAAGTTTTGAATTTCGACGCGCGTCCTAATCTACCAGAAACAGGAAACATGCAAATCCGCGATTTGATTGTTCGCTGCTGGGACAGGGAGCCTGACGTCAGGCCTTCTTTCTCAGACATCGTGAAGCTCTTCAAGAACACTGCTCTAATGTACGATGGGTCAGACGCGAATGAAGTTTATTCTTACATAGAAAAAAGTGCAACAGAAAGTGAACTAATTGTCAACATGGTCGAAAAATCATTCAAAGAGATGGCTGAGACAGCGAAACTCGATGACACACTGAGAATTGTCGAAAAAGTTGGCCTCCCTGTCAATATCATTGACACATGCTGGGAAATCGTTGAAACTAATTTCGAAAGACTACTTAAGACTTCAAAAGATTTAACTGCAAAATTATTGTTCGTTTTCTTCCAAACTTCCAAGGTATATTTCGTGTCCAAACTCATCAAACAGTTCCCCCACAACACAATCTCACCTCAAGTCATGGCGAAATATGTCGAACAGCTTCCAACCGGGTCATCTGGCGCCGACACAAACATTGTCATCGCTGCTTCTAAAAACGCTTGTCACGACTTGGCCAGTCTTTACGCGACTGCTCCAAAAGACATAGCTTTGGCATTAGAAGTCTGTGCGATAAAAGGTGTTGAGTATCAGCTGAAATACATCGTTTCTGATAGATGTGTCCAAGGCTTGAATTCCACTGACAAATCTGTTTGCGCTGCAGCTCTGAGATGTTTGATTTCTCTTCAAGAAACAAAGAGAATTCCACTTTCTGTTTTGGAAAAATTGAGTTCTCTGGAAGATCCTTTCCCTGGTCTCACATCAGCAGCTTATATAGCGATGGCTGCTTCTGGAACAAAAATTCCAAAAACTGTCATTGAAAAATTCACCAAAGTTTTAGATGAAAATGAATGCGCACAAATTTTATTGTCCGCATGCTGTGATACAGAAGCCAATGCTACTGACGTTGTCTCTTCGCTGAGTTCTAAGACTGATATGGCTGCCGCTTTGTTAGTTAAAGCATCATCACATCAATCTCTCAAAAATGGAATTATTGCAAAATATGAAAGTGGCGGATTTTCAGAAAAAGCAACGAATATGTTGATGAAAGCTCTCAACATTGAAGAAGAAGAGGACTAATATTGAATAGATTTTTTTTTTTGTTATAAAATTTAGTTATCTTATATATAACAAAACATATCAGCAACTTCAAGGCTGTATAACAGAAGAATAACAAAATATTATCTTATACACCTCAATTTCTTGATAAATTTCATTGATTTAATCATTATAATAAGAAATTATGATTTAAATAGTATTAACACTGTTTTAAAACCTATTTAAGATGATTTTACCATAGAAAATATTAAAATTAAAAATTTATATAGGATTATAAGCTAAACTATTAATATTAATGTGTCAAATGGTTTTATTTGACTAGTTTTCGATGATGATAAATAAATGATTAGTTCATATGTTACATATAATTATTATTTTAAATTTTGATTACAATATCAAAATTAATAATAAAAGCAGCTATTGTTGAGAGAACCATCAATCCCAGCCGATGATATCTCCCTCATCTCTAACAATTTGTAGAGTTTTCTCTTCATTTTCGATTAACTCTGCAATAAGTTCACAATAGTTCTTAGCTTTCATCAATCCTTCATCTGTTCTCGGATAATAAGCAAAATAACAACCAGCTTCGGGGTCATGGTCCAAATCAATTTTTAATTGTGGCTCATACTTAGTTAAATAGTATGTTAAGAACATTTCCCAATTATATCCATTCATATAAGCCTCCGAATTAATTTCCTCCATTTTTTGGCCAACACGAAATGGTTTTTCATTTTCATTCTCAAAAGTAATACCCCAATAAACTTCACCGTCATATAATTGGACGTAGGAAGGCAGCTGTCTGTTAATTGCTTCTAACTTTTCATTATTACCATTGTTATTTTCAACATTATTCACTTGGCAATTATTCATTATTAAATAAACGTCTTTTTTGTATCATTCAACCACATTATATAACGTACCTCAGAGCTCACCTAAAAATAAAAACGCGACCAATTGAGTGGATATTGCCAGGAATGTCGAGAGCTTTTGCCGACCATCGTCAAAATGCTATCGTCTTTCGTCAATTTGCCAGAATACAGAATTTTCATATCATGAATCATGTATATACGTAACCCAGTATTTGTTTTCTGAAACTCTTTTTAAATTTGATATTTTGTTTGTAAAATTATGTAAAGTGTCAAAATGACAAATATTGTCTAATTTTATTTGATTGTTTGATATGAATCCGTATTATACCATACATCTCAAATATTTGAAGAACTTCATTAGTCGATTTCTGTGTGATTTCTATTGGAGGTACATCAGTTGGATGACATTTTTTGCATGTGTTCCACAACAAGCAACATGAAACGCATGCCCGCATTCAAATACCTTCACATCCGAATTCTTGAATGACTGGTTGCAGAAATCGCACATTGTATCAATTTCAAGCTGTGTTCCTAATGTGTTTTGAGCTTCTTTGTAAGATCTTGCTTCATCATCCATGAAAATGTTGTGCATGTTTCCTTGTCCGTCGAGGACGAACTCATAATTTTTTTGAACAGTGTTAACAGATTTGCACGGTCACTATAATATATCTTCTTTCTTCACTATTCGAAACAATCAAAGATGTCGAATATAAACAATCGCATGAATAATATTTATATAAAAAAACAAAATTCAAACAAATATATTAAATGCGGCAATTAGCCTTCTCGAATGTTTCTGCTGTGCAGTGGAACTCGCTCAATTTGCTTTTTTTGAGCGCAACAAGACTAAAAAAATCTGCTGCTTTTTTTCCTTTCTTATCTTGAATATCGCCATTGATATCCGAACGTGTGAGCAGCAAAGTAACTATTTCTTTGGTTGAATGCTTTGCAGCCCAATGCAATGGTGTTTTTCCTTTCTTATTTTGCAAATTAACATTGCAAGATTGATTTTCAATCAGCATTTTAACTATTGACGTGCATTTATGCTCAATTGCGCAGAACAATGGAGAAAATCCTTTATCATCTTGAACATTCAAATCGATCTTCTTTGATTTGATCAATTTCTCTACGCAATTGATATGGCCGTGCTCAATAGCTATATGTAGAGCTGTTTGTCCAAACAAATTCTGAAAATTGATTGAATTCGGACATTCTGCAATAATATAACTTAAAATTTCAAGATGTCCGTTCTCTGCTGCTGCGTGCAGAGCTACTCTGCTAAAGTTCTCTTCAACATTTGGATCAACTTTCTTTAAAATCAAATTGATCATTCCAAATAAATTATTATAAGTAGCTGCAGCGACAAAAGCATAATTACCAAAATTATCTGGTTGCGATGGATCAGATTTCTCCCTGTTCAATTGCTTTTGCGCTATAATATGTTGATGAAATGAAATTGCACCGATTAAAATATCATTTGTATTGGCATAAGTTGAAGAAACAATGTTATATATGCATGTGCAGCCGCTTGCACCAGTGAAAAATCCAACTCTGTGGCCGTTATCATCTTTAACGCCGTAAAAGTTCGCAAACTGAACCATTTTGTTAAAAATTCTGTTTGCCGAGTATGCAGCACAATACATTGTGACGTTTGGACGATGTCCAAGTACGTGACAAGGCTCAAAAATGTTTGATTCAATTTTCAAATGAACAAAATCATCGTCAACGGTATGAGACTCAAGGAATGAGGCTACATCATCATGAATAATCTCTGTGACGAGTCCTTTTGATCCTTTAACGCTATATAAAACATTCAAATATGTGTTCCAGTCTTTTTCGTAAACATTCTTCAAATCCTTATAAAACTTTTGGTATGGCTTCGGAAAGAACGGGTTATCTTGATAGCTTTCGTAGAGCTGGCTGAGCTTTTGATATAATTGATTATTAAGCTTAAAAATGTGGTCAGCGAAGTAAGCAAATAAAAGGCAAGCGTTTCTTTTGACTTTTGCCATCGTTTTGTAAAAGCTATCTATGCTCCAAACTATATCTTTTGGATTATAGCATCTGCAATCGACAAGGTTCCTTAAAAACAGGAGCGCAGCATTCATCTTAGGGAATGGTTCATATATCGATAATTGGTTGAAGATTTCGACCAAAAATAGCTGTTTTAATCTTTGTCTTTTTGGCTTCACAACTAATATCTTAAATAAATTGGCGTATGTTCCTATATCACGCCATCTGATCATTACAGCAAGAAGAATTGTTCTGGAAAGCAAATTTAAACTTGTTGCTGAATCCCATTCAATATTTTTCTTTATCCAGTCAACATTGTTCATAAAATTGGATGGATAAAGGTCTATGATTCTGTTTTGCAGCTTTAAAATATGTTTGAAGTATTTTTTGTCTTGTGATGAAAAATTCGGATTTTCTTCAATGTATTTATAGGCTTCTGAGCTTTTCAACTGATCTATACTGAAGACATTTGATGTAAAATCTGCTGAAAATGTGTTGCTGTCGGTCTTTTTGCCTTTTGAATTTTTAGTTGCGTTTTTAGACTCGAAATAATGTAGATCATTCACGTATTCTGTGTATTTATCCTTGATATGAAGTGCAAGGTAGAGTGGAATGTCCTTTAATAGCTTCACATAAACATCTGAAATTATTGGACGATCTTTTGGATCTTGTGACCAGCATTTTTCGATTATTTCACGTAAGAATGTATAGCAATATTGCGGTATTAAGAACCTATTTCCTTTAATAATATTATCATAAAATGAAAGTGAAACATCAGAGCCGTGAAATAACATTTTCTTGCAGACAAATCTAAAGACAAGAATGGCGAATGCATAAATATCTGAACTCGATGATAATTTATCTGCTTCTCCGTTAAGAACTTCTGGAGGAGAAATAATGTCAGTAGCGATATCCATAGTTTTAACTTTCGTGATATTGTAGATATTTGATGTAGAAAATGCTGCAATTATTGCTGGTTCGTAATTTTCATTAAGGAAAATCGATGATGGCTGTAAGTCACCGCATATAAAACCATTTGAATGTAAGTAATTTAGTCCTGAAGCAACGCCTACGAGAATTTTCATTACTGTTGATGTATCTAATAAAGTTTTAGGAGCTCGAAGGATGGATTTTTCGAGGTAGTATGCGAGAACACCGTTGTTTTTATTCTCAAATATTAGTGTTGGACATATGATTTTACCTGAATTAGGCATGAAAAAGCCTATTGGAGTGTAAATAGCTGGATGATTTAGTTGTCTTATTTTTTCGAATCTCGAAATAAACTTATCTCGACTATTCCCATTGATCGAATGCTTAATAAAAGTTATTCCATAATAATTTTTCTGCGTTTTTTTCTCAACAAAGAGGTCTATAAGACGTATTTCAGTTCCCGAAACACGTTGTATAAACTGAAAATCGTCCGGGTTTAATTGTCGTTCATGATTGAACGACATCAAAAATTTTGTCAAACCGTTTTCGAAATTAAACAATAATCAATGATAACTGAATTTTATTTCTTTTTTGAAAAATTTAAATTGAAAAGATTATTTAAAAATTTTTGATAGGGGGACAGTAGAACAGATTCGATTTTGTTTTTATTGCATAACACTACTATAAATATAGCTAATTTTAATGATTTTAGCCCATTTTTGGAAAAAAACATGAAATTCTTGTATTTAGAATAAATAAAAGTAATACTGATGAATTCATCAAAAAATGTTTTGTTAGTGAATATCTCCTGTCACGTTTTCCTTCAATTTTGTCGTTTACAGCTGATAATTCTTTTTTATTGTAATTTTTATCTTATTCAAATAAAGCTAGTGGATATGAAAATATCATCTGTTGTATTTAATTCATAAATTTTTTGAAAACATGATAAACATCTCCTAATACTGATGCACATTATGACAAATATATTTTTATAAATTTTTACAGTACAAAAATTAAAAAAAACGACTGATTTTTCAAAAATGGCATGGAATACCTCATATCTGAATCGGATCACTAACTCCAGCATCCTCTGTGGTAATACAAGGCAAACGGAGTATATTTTTTGTAGGATTTTGTATTTTTTGATTTTATCAAGTCGTTTGAAAAACGACTATATATGTGTACAACATTCTTTTTATGGGCTAGTAAGTATGTATAACAAGAGTCAACCATATTGACTGCGCTTTTTAACCTAACTCAATCTTATAAATTAAATCTTTTAGGGCAGCTCGACGGTAACTACAATTATTATTATATATGTAATCAAATTCTTATCTATTGATAATATCAGGATGAGTATAATATGATATTTGAACTGCAAAATTCCGAAATACAAAACTAAATATAAAATAACTATTGCTCATTAACATAATCAATAGAGTATCTATTGCTGAAAATGAACGCATATTATAATTACATTCATACCTTTAATATTGATTTTCCTTGATTCAATTTATGATAAATTGAGTAGAATTACAATTATTAGACCTAATCTATGCAGATGGCCAAAACTTCGAAAAATTTAACGCTTATGTTGAAGGAATTTTCGTTGGGAGATAAAAGAAAATGCTATAGCTATTGGATTCATTATGTTAATAGATGCACCTATAGCAGCAAAAATGGATGCTATGCATAAGCAACCAATATTTTGCCATGAGCTGCGTTCGTTTGTGAAATAATATTTCTATATTTTTGTCATGTAAACAATAAATTTGTCATGTAGAAATGATTTAGTATTCAATTAAAAAGTATTTCTTATATATAGTACATCCATATTTTTAAATTTACAAATTGAATGCGTCAGAAATATTTTTTGCAATTTTATAAAATAATGACCTACAACATATATAGAACATAAGTGAAAAGATTCTGAAATATGATGGGAATCGACATCATTCGACATCTATGCTTGTTACATTCATTGGCTTGTGTTCAAGTTTGAAGCCGGTTGTCCTTATACCCGGACTCTTCGGATCAATCCTTGATGGAGATGTTACAGCAAAGAAGTATTGGTATTGTCCAAAAGTTAAAGACGACAATGTATGGTTTAACGATCGCTACGTCATCCCACCAACATACAACTGCCTCTTCGATGACATCAGGCTTGAATGGGATGAAAAGACTCAAAATGTTAAACAGCCAGATTACGTGAACTTATCTGTTGTCGATTTTGGTGGACTCACAGGTATCAACAATGTAGATACAGCCATCTTCAACATCCATATTGTTCCATATTATGGTGTTATCACAGAGAGATTAGAGAAGGAAGGCTACATCGAAAGGAACAGCATGTTTGGTGCTCCATTCGACTGGAGAAGAGGACTTAACCAGGAGGCCGGATTCTGGGACAAGTATGCCAAACTTATTGAAGAAGCATATGAAAAGAATCACGAAAAGGTTGTAATCATTGGTCACTCCATGGGTTGCTACGTCACAAACATGCTTCTTGCCAAGTACAGGTCAAAAGAATGGTGCGATAAGTACGTTGATTCAGCAATTTACATTGCTCCATCTGTTGGCGGCTCCGGTGTTGCTTTCGAAACACAGGTTACCCACAAGTTCCCATTCATTGAATTCCTCGGCGAATATCCTGAAACAGTACAATCAATTCAAGGATTGCACGTCCACATGCCGAACCACGCTGCTTTTGGTGACACAATCGTTGGCTACAAGAAGACAGGAGAGCCACTCTATGCAAGGAACTTGACAGATTACCTTGTCCAAGAAGGAAAGTTACAAGGAAATTACTTAAAGATGCACAATATGATGAAGGAGTTCTTCGAGGCTGCACCACCACAGCCACATGCAAGAGTTGCTGTTCTTTGGAACTCTGGACTTCCAACACTCAAAGGTTTCGACTTCAGAGCACACGATCCAATAAGAATCGAAGGTGGAGGTGACACATTAGTTAATGAGGAGGGTCCAAAGTATATCTGCAGCCACTGGAATGATGTTCATTGCCTTGATTTTGCCACTGCTGATTTGGCTTACAACCATCTTTCAATTATGTACCAGAAGCCAGTTCTTGAGTTCATCGCTAACTGGCTTAAGAACAATTAAATAAAAATTTACATACTTTCAACTATTATTTACAAAATTTGATTTTCCAATAATAATCCAATGCACATATTCATTATTTGTTGTTACATTATAATATTATAGATAATATAGAACATTCCACACGATATGAAATGGCTACAATCCCTTCGGATTTTCTCAAAAAATCAATTTAAATTAAAATATAGAAAAATAAATATAATATTTGTTTATAAAAAGTATGATTTTGCTAATGAAAATGTTGAAAAAACACTATCATAAAATCATAAACATGAAATATATGGGTTGTATATGTAATATATGTGTCAATATTCCATTTTTATAAAAAATGATTCGTAAATTGAGTCATTGTTTTGGGATTTAGCTCCGAAATCCATTGGTGTTAGATAGCATCCATGTATTGGTAATATATGAAAGAGTTCAGCTAAAATATAAAACCAGTTGACTGGTGATATTTTTGGATTATTCAGTAGAAGTGAATATGAGTTTCAAAACCATGAAAATATTAATCAGGACCAGATATATGGTTGTTCTATGCAATAATATTTTGATTTACGCCGTTTGCACTATAATAATAAAAATAATGAGAGTTTATAACGCAATAATAAAACACTATTGTATAACAAGGTTATTTTACAGCAAAAAATTAAAAAATAAAAATTATTAAAAATAAATTGTGGTGATGATAACTATCAATAATAAATCATTAAAATTTTGAGACTAATCAAAAAAAGTAAAAAATGAAAGTATTTGTTAAATCAAAGAATATGAATATGTAGCCCAAAAGAACTTAAAGGAACATCAGTTTATTTGAAAATATAGATTTCTATTAAAATTTTTCTTAATTTCAAACAAACCGTTATATCAATGCAATTTTTTTTTTGCTCAGTAAATGCTAAAATCGTTCTATTTGTTGTTGAATATATCGTAGTCATCATTCATGTGTAAAACTAGATTGAAATCTTCTATTCATTCAAAGAAATAATTTCGGTTAATAACGTTAAACATTCAAAATTCTTCATTCAAAAATTCGTTTTCAATCAAATCACTCTGTTCTGATTTTCTATGCTAGTTTCAAATGATAGAACTTGGAGATGATTCAAAACCAATATGTTATCTATATTATAGTCGTTTTATCACTCTATTTTTAATCAATTTCGCTGGATTATCGAAACCCATATCAAATTCATACATTTAACGCAAAAATCACTAATATTTATCGAATCCATCCAATATTATATTGATATTCAATTCATTGATTAATTTTTGCTATTTTTTATATCTTTTACAATTTCAGGGATTTTACAGCTCTTCACTGCTTGCTTCAATTCAATTCATAATTTCTACAAAGTTCCTCACATTTTTATTCTTTTTCTCTTTGATTTCAGAGAAATATTATTTTAATTAGTAGGCTTCCAATATCATTACAATCCCAATCAAATACTATCTATAGCATCCATATATCACAAATGATTTTTAGGATTTAATTTTTTTGAAAATTTTTTATTTCTCAAATTTCAATATTTCTCGTGATATCAATGATATCATTAATCCAAATTCATACCATATTACACCTCTATAATATTTCATTCGTTCAAATTAACCAAAATTTTTCAAATAATATTTTTCAAAAACAAACAATTTTACATGATAAAATTCCTTGTCATCATATATTACAATCAAACAAATAACATGATAAATTCGCTTCCATGGCTAAAGAAAGATCTTCTCATTTTTTTCAGTTATCATTCAATAAAAAATGCAATTGAATCCCAATATTTCTACCACATATTCTTAGGTTCAAGAGTGATCATTTAGCAGCTGGAAGATATCGGAAGGATCGATGGAAGTTTCGTTGATCAATTTTTGATTTTTTTCTCGGCATGCAGAAATAAAATTGTGCTCATCGTCACTGGTATTCTTATCCAGGTGCACTTTCAGCTCAAGAATATGCGGTTGAATTCTGTCCCAGTTCTCTGCGTACCAACATAACAACGCATTACGATTCCTTTTGGCCAATCTATCGAGTTTAATCTCTAAGTTCCTGGACAAATAGTCTGCAAATGATAGTAAACTTAAGTACGTCACTTTAATGCCAATTAATCGATCAATGTACTCCGATACAAAATCCATTTTGATGCCATTCACTTGTATGCGCTGAATAATCTTCTGGTGATCTTTCCTGCACTTTTCACTACGTTCCTTATGCTTCCTGACTAATCTCGTCGAGATTATATCATGTGCATAACTATTCATGCACACAAATAAAAAAAATATTTATAAAAAACTTTATTTTGAGAAGTAAATTTTCATTGAACAATGACATAGATACTGTCATGGAACATATCTGATTTTTGTGCATTTGAATTATTATAACCATCTCTCAAACTGAACAGATTTTAGCTCTCAATTATTTAATGTCAAAAAAACTAAAAATAAAGAAATACTGGTTTTTGAGTATCACAATGTGATCTTTTTGTTTTCGATGTTTTTGTTCCTGATGATGAAATGATTAGGAATTTGTTTGTTTTATATCGATATGTTTTATTCGAAATTTGCTCGACCAAATAATTTTTCAAAAACTTTAGTGCTAGCATTTGTTTGATTGACTCAAAATTTCAATTAATAACAAGGAAACAAATAAATTCCTTCATACAAGATGAATAGATACTTTGCTGTCAATAAGTCAGAAAAAAAACATGAAGGCAACAAAAGTTGTTGCATACAGGAGGATAAATTGCATCGAGATCAAAGATATAAAGGTCAAATCTCCTATCGATGCTATTGCACTATCACTATTTTGTATATCGCTCTTAAATTTCGATAGTAAATGAATTTTTTGAGGAAAATAGTATCACTAAGGCTCCCATAAAAAATTAATGTGAAGCTTTCCTAGCTCAACAGGATAGAGCTTTGGACTTTTAATCCAAGGGTTTGGGGTTCGAGTCCCCA
>MRSU01003293.1:0-10633 GCA_008369845.1 Trichomonas gallinae | reverse complement strand
ATCCTCGCGACTCATTCTGAAGAAAAGTTTGCTGAACACGCAAGTCATCGAAAAAGTGGAAAAAGAGTTTCCCCCCTTTTGAATAAAGTGTGTTATATTACAAAAATGAATTTACCAAAAGAGGAACTTCACTGGTAAAAGTGACAAAATGCAAGGTGGGTTTGATACCAACGATGCTCTTGGTGGTAATGGACAAGAAAGACTTGTTGTCAAAACAGATGACAGTATTGTTCCATGCACCATCAAACAAATTCTTAACAAAGTAAAGAAAGATGATCATACATTTTTAATTGATGGACAGCCAAGAAAACAAGTTTCCTTGGTTGGAAGGATTATAAGTCATACAGAGTCAGAGATTTATATTGAATATTTGATTACAGATGGAACAGGAACAATTTCTGTTCAGCATTTTGTCAATCTAACAGATGATCAGGTTATTCCTGATAATACATACGTATTTGCTGTTGGAAGAATTCAACAAACAGCTGATTGCAATATTTCATTATATACGATTAAGCGTATTGTCGATTTCAATCAAATTCCATTCCACATGATGTATGCTTTGTTCGTTCATTTACAAACTACTCGTGGAGCACCACCGGATTCAAGTTTTGCTCAAGTACCAAAGCGTGTTGATTCATATCAGCCACCTCCTCCAGCAGCTACTAAAGAAGACAGAGAAGATGCCATTAAAGCCGCACTTATTGAATTCCTCAAAGCAAATAATCGTGAGCAAGGTGTTCCAAGCCAGGAAATCATTGAACATTTCGCTAATCAATATTCAGCCGAGGAAGTTACATCTGCTATAGAATCTTGCAGTTTCAATGGTGAAATATATTCTACAACATACGACAACTGCTATAATGCATGCTAAATTCCATTTGTTTATTATCATATTTACTGCATTACTAAAAAGAATTTTTCTTAATTTCAAGAAATATTTTTCCTAATAATTTTCATTTGAGTTTTAACCATAAGCAGCTTTATCATTTAATATTTATCACATAAACATATGTATTTTCAACTAATTGTTCGATATTAGAATATATAGAAAAAAATTGAAATTATTTTGAGTTTCATTCCTTTTCATTATGAAATAATAATGATATAGTCGTTTGTTGCAAAAATACAAGATATTTGGAGTTGAAAATTAAAATTAATTTCGAAATAAAAATAAATTCTAAATAATAGGAAATTCTCGTGTAAAAACACTATAATTTCAGTTGCTTATTAGTTATTTTGCGTTTATTTCGAAACAATATCTAAAATGAAGTAAAGTTGTCACTTTTATATTCGGTCAAAATGTTATTGCCACTCATCTGCGCTGGCCTTCCGACGTACAAATACTTCGTAATCAAAGACGGATACGAAGAGCTTGAAATCCATGACAGCAATGTTCAGACATGCTTCGACTATCTCTGCGAAACTCTTCCAAAATTCTGCCCAGACTTCGCAGGATACAATCCAGTCACATTAATTCATGCTTGGCACAAGAAAGAAGGAAATTACTTCGCTGTTGAAGTCATGACACAAAGAGTAAGATATTTAATTACTATTCAAATCATCGAAGAAAAGCACTACTTATACTCAGTCAGAATTCTTAACTGCGATGGCCCAGGTGGCGCTAAATGGTCTCAACCAGATCAAGAAATGATCGACTTTGCCATGACAGAAATTAAAGAACAATTCGGACATGATGTCAACCTCCTCAACGTTGCTATGTTTACAACAAGATTAGCCGGTACTAAGTTTGCTCAGTTTGTCGCAATTGTTACAACAGAAACAGAACGCTATATTGTTAATTGTCAATTAGCTAAGCCATTTGGCGGAAAGCAATATACTGTTAAGTCTATGAATCGTGTTGATTAAATAATTCATTTCAAATTTTTTAATACATAATTAACGAATCTACATACAAAAATTCCAAGCTTCTAATCAGTCATAAGTGATTTAATGAAGCGTGTAATGTTATAAACCTTTCCTGCGATAATTTTATATAAATTAAGCAAATGATTGCCCATTGGTAGATGTTGAAGGATAACTTCGATTCTATTATTGATTATCACCCATATTTCGCAATGCGCAGGATTATTAATGGAAAGGAAAATTAAATGAAATACATAATATAAAATAAAGAAAGTTAGAGCTGCATCAACATCTGAAATTAACTTATATAAGAGTAGCTCAAAAATAACAAGATTTTCGAACCAATAAATAACATTTAAAAATTTTGTTGATGTTAGAATGTCTGATAGCAGTTGGTGTGATATTCTAGACTGTTGCGGCGTAATTCTTTTCACCAAAGCGCATATTTCGCAAAAATATACCATCAAATAATAAAATATAAGAATATATGATGTTCCACCGTAAGAATTTATCATTCCAAGTTGGAAGGAACGCGAAGAATGTGAGCAAGAAAAGTAATTGATGATTGATTTTTTGTCCTTTAATTTAAACTCGATTAATGATTGAATAAACTCGATCCATGATAACTGTACGAGTGTAGTATTCGTCATCTTCTTGAATAATTCGAAATTTGGAAATGTTCGTAAAATTGCAAATAATTTGAACCAATAGATTATCATTATAATAAGCTTGAGGTAAGTCCAAAAGTATTTCCCAACACGAACCTTTTGCTCAAGGAATTCGTCAACTGTTGGTTGATTCTCTGACATAAAAATCTAAAAAAAAAAATGATGGAATTTTTCCATAATTCTTGCTTTTAAACACAATCTATCATCAAATATACTATTTTTATTCTTTTTCTCAATTCATAAATTTACATGACAAAAATAAAGTTACTTGTCAAATTATTAGATATATATGACAAAATAGATAATTTACGTGGCATTTTAATAATTATTGTTATAACTCATCATCCTGTTAATATATTTTCGTGTATATCAAATATTATTCATCTGGAAGATCTATAGAATATATATTTCATGTTAGCGTTGTTTGTTTGTTTCTTCAGACAAAATGTTTTCTTCAGACAAAAAAAAGACTGTGAAAATAGATAACACAGCAGGTTTCCATGATATATAGAGTCTGGTGCAGATATAAAAATGGAATTTAACTATATACTGGATTCATACGATTTTAAATTTAATTCGATATTATTTCTATAAAAATTGCTTTTTATCATTCAAAACAATGATAAATACCATATAAAACATGTAGGTTATTTAATTGCTTGTTAAAATAATGTTGTTATCTAATGAATTCTGGAAAATGAAATAGAAAAACTAGAAAAACATCTGAAAATTGACTGAAAAATCAAAATTTACTGTAAAACCATATGTAATTAGTCTATATTTAGAACAAGATGTCATAATTTTCACTTCACTTCTTTGTAAAAAGTAATCGTTAACAATGGAACCTAGAGACATTGTTTATCTAGCCCAAACCGAGAATTCCATCGATCGAACAGGCGAGGCAATTAAACTTATGGCCCAGCTTGCTGATGTGAAGCCCCATTTTGATCAAAACGAGAGACAATTGCTGGTCTTAATTTATAAATCAGCAATTGATCCAATACGCGAAACAATAAGGACACTTTCGATGTATAGAGATAACTCAAAAGATAACGGACAGATTGCAATGATTGATGATGTTTGTCAATCATCTATCAACGAATTGAACGATCTCTGTGTTCAGGGACTTGATCTTGTCGATAAAATATTACTTCCTAACTGCCAGGAACCAGATGGAACTGCATTTTATCAGAAACTTCGTGGTGATTTTTATCGATATATGGTAGAGTTCGCTAAGGAAGATAAGGTTGAAGAAATAAAGAAGAATGCTGATAATGCTTATAATTTGGCTCTCCAAACAGCCACAAATCATCTCCTTGCTTCAGATCCAATTCGTCTAGGTGTTATTCTTAACTACGCGGTCTTTAAATATGAACATGCTCTCGAAACAGATAAAGCTAGAGAAATGCTCGTTAATGCTATACAGAATTTTCAAACCGATAATCAAAAATTATCTGAGAATTCGCATAAAGAAGCTCAGAGTGTTATCAACTATATGCAAAAGAACTTAGTATCATGGAGTTCAGAAAATGTGGAAGAAGAATCTGTTGAAGAAGCTGAAAATGAATAATAAATTATTTTTATTACAACTCAGTTTAGCCATCAAAAATTACTACTACAAACTCATACAAAACATTTTTACGTTTATAGAATTATAAAATTATATCATAAAAATCATATGCTTGATATATGAATGAGAAATCAATATAAGAACAACATTTCATAGGAAAATATATTGAATATGGCGACTAATAATATATGGAGTTAATAAAATCAATACTATAGCATTGCTTTTTAGTGAAATCACTTGCTTAGAAATTTTCATTCACGCAAATTGACCTTAAATACTACATCTATAGCAATTATGACCAGAAACAGTTAATATGAACCAATTTTTATTAAAATTAAGGACAGTTTCACGGATATCATAAATATACCGAAATTATCAGCCATTTGGCAATTTTTGGGCACGAAAAATAATGAATTTTGAAACAAGAAATAGAATGGAATTAACAACATGGTAAAATTTATTATAGCAAGGAAGAAAATATTTCGTGATAAATGTTATTTTGCAATAATACTTCAATGAACTCAGATGAGTAAGTGTATTCTTTTATAACATCTAAAAATGCTTGATAATGTTCGCTTTTCAAAGTTTGATTATAAAATACATAAATGAGCTTTGGTAGGTCGAATTGTGAATAATCTTCTAAACATAAATCAATAATTGAATGAAATACATTCGTTTGCAGCATTGTAGCTGCAAGTTCAAGATTTATGAAATCAAGTAAGAATGAAAAAACTTGAAGTAAACTTGTTTTGATTTGAAATGACGCGTTTTCAAACGATGAAATGAAAATGTTCAAGAATTTTGTCTGATATAAATTGCTGGGAGTAATTCTGTTCAATTGTAGTAGAATATTTATGGTAGTAAGCTCAGCTACTTGCACACTTTCTTCATTTTCTGAAAATTGTTCAAGTAAATTTTCTATAAATATTAAAATCTTGATATCGTAATTTTTTGATGCTTCCTGAATGATTTTCAGCACAAGCAACTTAATGTCTGAATTAGGATAGTTAAAGAATTGAATAATTTCATTGAGGAATGGAGAATAATCAATACACGTCTCATATGAAAGCAGTGCGCAAAATGTTTCTAATGAGATAATAATTGTCGCCGGATTTGATGGATTAGAAATTTGATTCTGGATTAATTGAAAAATCAAATCATGGATAGATTCCTCCAAAGGAATTGTGTTTTCTGTAATGGTTTTCGATAATAGCAAAGCTGTTTGAGTATAGTTTTCGTTATCAAATTTGATCAAAATTGGAAAGATTATTGAAAAGTCAACAATTGATTGTATTTCATCGATAAAATTCCTGTTGTATTCGACAAGTCTACAAAATACATTAACAACTAATGAAAATATTTTTTCGTTGTATCTCTCTACGTTGATATGGGGAATTATATGAATAAGCAGATCAATAAAACTGTTTTCTGTAATATCAATAGCTGGTGGTGATAATATGTTCTGTAATGAGGAAAATAAAAAATAATAATCGTTATCTTCTTGATCAAGTTGCTCAATAAAGAACTGTATATTATCAGATAAGTTAGGTAATTGGCATAAAGATGAATATTTAAAGAAATTCTTCAAGATTAAGTTTGTTTTCATTTTTATTGAAGAATCTCCATTAAAAGCATGTGCTATAAGCTGCAAAATCGACTCACCTGTATATGAAGGATGACAACAAGATTCTTGAATCACCACCTCAGTATTTGTGACGTGATGAGATTTCAATCTTTATTAAAAAATGACAAAACAAGCGGCCATCACACTCGCAGTAACATTTAATGGCACATATTCTAATTCGATTTGATCTTAAACTCATATTATACTAAATATTTTCTCGAATATTGATTATCAAACTTATATATCTTTTAGGCTGTAATTAGCAGTCATTGTGGCGTATATATTAGTAATCCTTCAGCGTTTATTTTAATTACCAACCGAAATTTTAACTTAGATATATAATTTATCATAACAAACAGTAACTGTTAGATCTAACTAGTGAATTTGTATTATTGTCATATCTCGTCAATATTTTGTTCTATTTTGCTCATGATGGAATAAATTGACAATTTTAAGATATGTTCTATCTGCTCATGAGGTATTAATGATATAAGCCAAACTTTCATCAAATTAACCGTATAATCTAAATATAGAAATGTATGCAATGCTTTTCGCTCATCGGCAGCTTAATGTATGATCAAGTACGGAGAGTTCTGATCACCGCTGCCACTCATTTATCATTATATCGAATCTGTGAGGAGGTGAAGTACTATCATTATTTTTTTTTTTTTTTTTTGTATTTTTTTCGAACGAGTAAAAATATTTTTTGTTTTTCATGAAAGAGAAAACCAAAACAAAACAAGGAAAAGCAAAAGCCAAAAAATGAGAAGTTGTTCGGCTGATATCAGAAATGATTTTTTATTTTTTTCGAACAATTATGACACCTGGCATTTTTAATTATTATGAGCTGATTAGACTTGTAATGCGCTTATAAAGGGATATCACGAGTCTTTCCATTTCAAACGATTTTGAAATGATCAGTTCATCAATTTCCAAAACACGACCATTTTCACTGTTGTTCTCCTTTTCTTTATCCATATTTATAAAAAGTCCAAAAATGTTGTGAAGAAAAGTGACATTCATTATGACACGATTCCTTCACGGCTTCACTGATACAAAGGACATCTTTTACGTCCCTCCGGCCGAAGATAAGCCTATTTTTACAATCATGGGTACAATTTTCTTCCTCATCGCTGCTGGCTCATTCGTCCCAGAAACACTTGAAATGCTCGAACAGAGAACCAGCTACGGTTTGTCTTTCTTCTTCGTTTTCGGTAACTCCCTTGGTCAGTGGCTTCTTGTCGTTAACTTTTTGTGCTTAAACTGGAGAGAATTCGTCGGATTCATGGGTTATCCTTTCAAGACAACATATCCTTTCCTTCTCGTCTTCTTCGAACTGTTTTCTCCATGGATTTTGTTCCTTCCTTGCACTTATCTCACATTTATCTACGCTGACAGGGAACATCTCTCTGAAATGACTGCAAAGCGCCAGCTCATCGAAAAGATCTACTGCATCAGCCTTGTCGTTGCTAACATTGTTTGCTCTATCGTCCTTCTCCTCATTTGGGGCTTCGGAGGCATGAGCGATGGATTCAACGGCAAATTCCTTGAGAGATTTGGTGATGCTTGCGGCTACATTTCACTCATTCTCGAAGTCATTCAGTTCATCCCACAGTATTGGGAAACAATTAGAATCAGAGATAACGGCTCCCTCTCTTTGGTCATGCTTATGATTCAGGGTCCAGCTAACATTGCTAACGCTCTTTATATGGCTCTCATTCGTAAGGAATCTGTTTCCACATATATCACAGTCATCTTCGATGGTTCTGCTGAGTGCGGTCTTCTCCTTATGTGCATTATCTTCAAGCTTTATAGGTACGTCAAGAATGATCCAGTTGACTATGGTCAATTATCCTCAATGTTGTTGCAGCCAATCGAAGCTGTCTCATAATCATAATATAGTGAATATAATATAACGCAAGTTTTTTATTTGTTAAACTTTACAAGCTTTTAACGATATGAAACTTTTTATAAGATTCATTATATACTGTTTAAGCTTAATATCGAAATAAAACGGTAACTTTAAACTTTATCATCCAATAATAAGCTTGTAAAAGAATACATAAATTTGTCATCATTAAATATTAACGTAATCATAACTGAATAATACAACCAAATACATCACCTTGCCTTACCCAATGAATTTTACAATTTGCATTTGCTAATTATCACTCAAATTTTTTCAATTTTGATCATTTCATCAAAGATCCAAAAATTTTCTATTCTACAAGTCCCTATTGAAAAGATATACATGATTCTTCATTGTGAAAACTCAGTTTTGATTTGAAATAGATAATATATCCAATTATGACGTGAAACTTTCGCTAAAGATCATAATAATGTAGTACATTCGTATTTTAATAATAAAAATTTAAAGTTTTTTAGCAAAAAAATTGAATTGGTGCAATAACCCTACTTTTTAAATTTTAAAAAGTGACAATGTTTTTCTTGTATTCATTTTTTGCGCACAGTTATTTGGAGAGTTATTCTCTAAAACCGATCTTTGAGTTCACCAATCTCAGTGAAATCGGTAACTGGACGCTATTAGGCACAGCGATCAACAAAAAATCGTATATTCAATTATCATCTAATGCTGCGAACGAGGTAGGAATAGTTTGCCAGCGTGTTCCAACTCTATTTAATAACTGGATGATGTATTTAGAACTTACTATTCAAGATGTCAATTGTGGGTCTGGATTTTATTTTTATTATTCAGATGAAGTCTGCCAATCTGAAAACGATGGGAGCAAAGGATTTTCATTATGGATTGATACAAGTACCACTGATGAAAATGGAGCATTCCCAGTAAAAATATATGCAAATGATGGAACAAACAATACATCTAGTGAATATCATGATATAGGTAGAATAAAGTTCCCAGAAACATCAAGAAAACTTTATCTTCTCATCAGCAAGATGGAAAAATCATTCGAATTTTCTGCATCGAATTCATCCATAAATGGTCAATATAATCCAGTGCTCTCATTTGCCTATCCAACTGCTTTACCTCGCGGATACATATCCATTAGCTCGCGGAACTCAAATAGTGATGGAAATTCGATTTTACTTCATTCTTTGACAACTTTGACGAATTCTCAGATCCAGGAGATATTTGACCCTAAGATCGAGTCACATAATAGGAAAATCATATATTCCAGGTACTATGAGCGCCAGCAAAAGAAGATTAGAAGAAGATCTAAGATGCCAAAATCAATCTTTTATATTTCTCAGATGAAAGAGCTTGAAAACGTCACTGGCACAGACATAATGCTCAAGGATGCCATAGAAATAATCCTTGAACTATACAATAGGTCGGAAAACTCAATAACTTCTGGAGCTTTGGAGAGAATTATTCGCAATCAACTGGAATTGCCTCTAAATGCAGCACAGGATAAAATAGAATCAGCAGCAGAGAACCTCAACGCAACTAGAGAGTCTATTGAAGAACTTTGGGCTGAATTAAATAATAGAATTCGCGCAATTCGGACAGAAACTGCAATATCAATGGAGAACATAAGAAAGGAAATGATAGATGCCGTCTCCAGCATATCAATCGGTAAATGCGGCCTTGAATCGGCTTTAGGATTAGAACCCCCAAAGAATGAAGCTGTTATAGAGATTCTTCGAAAGGTTGCTTTAGCCGAGCTTGCCCTATACCTGATTTTCTTTGTTTATTGTCATAGAAAGACTAATGGATTCAAATCAGTCAAAGCTGATTAATTATGTATAAAATGTTTTGAATATCTATTGCCAAAATACCATTCCTTCCTATTTTCGCTACTTTGATTTCATTTTTTTTTTTTTTTTTTTTTTATGAAAAAAACTTTCATTATAAATTCCTCCCATAAACATGTCGAAGGTGTTGCGAACAAGTCTAATGCGTATATACAAAATGAATTACGAAAAAAAAAAAAAAAAAAAAAAGATTTTTTTTATATCATGATGAGTAAAATCAACAATTTGGTCGGAGAAACTGCAGAATTATGCATTTCATGTCGATATATGTGGAATCTTTGCGCGAGACGTAGAAGTTGTATAACTTTTAGAAGAGGTTTGACAAAAAAATGATGATCACATATCGAAGCATAAATCAAAGCTTTATTATCATTAAATCATTGAATTGCGACATATTGTCAACTCTGAATGCGGAGAATCTTTGCGCGAGACGTAGTAGATGTATTAAACATGAATGTACAGGTGCCAATAGACTTGATGTCGCTTGGAACAACAAAGTTCTGAATCTTTCAGTACTGAAGGAATAAAATATGCTTAGTTATTAAGAGCAATCTCACGATGAGTCACATTTCATCTCATACAACTTTATTTAATATTCTATAATTACATTTTTTCCTTTTGATGTGTTTGTATATTTGATGATTTGGATACAAATTTTATCTTGATACTTTAATGTTGACAACATTTCAAAAAAAAAAAATTGATATATTTGCTATATATACAATCATTTTAGTTCTGCTTGAGTTCACCACCAACATAGGTGTAAAAACCAGTCTTACCTTCGATGGCTGCCTGTGAAATCTTTTCTGTGAGATCCTTTGTTGGCTTTCCAGCGCATGTAACGAAATAAGCAAACTTGCCGCACTCCTTCTGGAAGATACCCTTGAGTTGTTCAAGGCCATTGAACTGGAGCTGATCGAACAAAACAATCAATGGAAGCTCACGGGCAAAGCAAGCAGCCATGATGTTGAGGACACTAACAAGTGTCTCATCGATCTCCTTAGATGTGTCAACAGCCATAAGGACGCCATATTTTGGACGAAGAGCAACCATTTCGGTTTCGAATGTGTCACGATAGATGCCGTTTCCGCAGCAAAGGTGGACCTTGAGCTGTTTTTCGGCGAAGCTCTCGAAGATTGGGAGAGCAACATCCTTATTTGGAGCAACAAC
>MRSU01003277.1:0-21563 GCA_008369845.1 Trichomonas gallinae | reverse complement strand
GTGTAATGGCTATCACTGGGGACTCTGAATCCCTAAATCCAGGTTCGATTCCTGGTGGAACCAAACTTTTTCCTTTTTTAATTTCCTTTTTCTTCTTCTAATCCAGATTTATTCTAATTATTAGTGAATTAAACATCACAAGTACTTATATGTGGGCTTATATCTAATACTATAATTTCATAAAATGAAATAGAAATTAGATATTTTTAATTTTCTTATTAAAATTATAAGAATCTTATAGAAATGAATTATCAATTGAGATGTATGTGGAGTTTATTAATTGATTTAACAATAATATTTACTAGAAACAGAAATATAAAATCATTGGTTTCCTTTATTAAGTTCTTCGATCCTACTATACAGGTTATTAATAGTTTCTTTAAGATCTTTGATGTTTTCACGAAGTTCTTCAACCATTTCATCAGATGCTGGATGACTTTCATTATTTGGAGCAGCTTTGACTTGTACAGGGACATATTTCTTATATAGACTATCAATAGAATCTAATTTCATGGCATCGAGTTTGTCAGCGAGTTCATTATGTCCATAAAATCTTGCAAGTTCAGATGGCGTTTGCTCTTTATCATTAATAATATCCTTATCTGGAGCCGATAGCAGTAGTATCTGGCACATATCCCAATCGTTTCTATATGCAGCGATGTGCAAAGGAGTGTTGCCGCTCATTGTTCTATGCATGCAATCTGCTGGTTGCTGTGCGGACTCATCGCTTATTGGAGTATTTTTGAATAAAATTCTATCAATATCGATATTAAATTCCGGCTGCATGAAATTTTGAGTCAAAAGCAGAGCCTGGCCATGGCGACAAAATGAAACTGCAATATGTAAAGCTGTGAGGTTTGTATCTTTCGATAATAATGATTGTACAGGATAATCGATATTTGCTTGAATGTATTCAGTCTTTAGGAGAATTTGCATGCAAGAAGGACTTTCAATAATTGCAGCGTAATGTAATGGAGACCATCCATTGCAGCAAATGCTTAAATCTGGCTTGAGATTTTCAATAAAATAGTAAAGGATTTCGCTTTTTTCACAAGCAATTGCAAAAATCACCGGTGTTGGATCTATTAATTCCGGAAAAACGCGATTTAATGCTGGATTTTGAACAGGAATTTTATGATGAATTATTAGTTTGCGATTTACGTCTGCATGAGTAAGCTGGAGCATCTTAACGTCATCAATTTTGCCATCTTGAATCGCTTTTATTATAGATTCTTCGAATTCATAAAGATTCATGAAATATTAAAAATCAACTAAAAAAATGAAACAAAAAAACAATAAAATATTAAAGAAATACATACAAAATTTATTAAAACTCTATTTGTGCTCAAAATTTTCGATAATCAATTGATTCAATGAATTTCTTGAGTAATTAAACAATTTGATTATACTATATCAATATGTACCTACTCTGCTACCTCTTCGCAGATGCTTCGTAGTGTTTGGAGCAATATTTGTATTCTTTCCTTATTATTATCAAGAATCATTGATATATTCTGTAGCCAATTCTCTGTATTCATGATCCTATTCCTGAAAATAACTGCTAAATTTCGAGTTGTATCATCTGGATACATTAATCGTGGAAATTCGCTAATTGGATGACACAAATGATTTGTTATGCATACACAATACACGTTCACAAGATTTTCTGGTAAATTATCATCAAGTTTGATGAGGTACCATAAAACAAATGTATTATATCTTAAATTCTTCTTCAATGGCAATAATGATAATAAAATGTTATGTATATCTTCATTTAGTGCTGCACTATCTGTTAAACAATATATGCAGCACATTAAAGCAATGTATATTTCATTTGCTTCGCTTAACTTAATTGTATTTAAAAATATGCTGCATAACTGTTCTATAAATAAGGGAATTGATGCAGGATTAGACATTACAAGTGAAATCAATAACTCACAAACGCAAAATTTCGAATTTTCGATTTGCAATAAGCAGGAGCTTATTATTTCTGGAATTAAGCTCGGTTCAATCAAATTCTTTTGAAGAAAACTGGATAATAAAGAAATGGCGGCAAAAAGATTACCATCTTCAGTATTCAACGAATTCATCATATATGACATGTATTTTGGCACCAAATCAGCAATTTCATCTGTTGTTTCCATTGATGATACAATTTTCCCTGCGATTTCTTTGTAATTCAAAATTAAATCATCGGAAATAAAGAAATTAGATGTTTGATTTGATAACCTTTGCATAATCAATTCAAATATAGTTATCCCTTGGTCCAAAAATGCATTATTTCCCATATATTTAATTAAATAATTCAATATTTCAACTGTTTCTTGGTTTCTAATATCATTTTCAATATATGTTAATAGCTTAACATGAATCTCTACGAGTAATGCGAATAATTCTTGATTTTCTTGCATTTTCTTAAATAAAATTTGATATAGACTAATAATAATTGCCATGACAGATTTATTATTATCAAATGCGAATTTCACTGCTATTGAAAGCATATCTACAAGTTTTCTAGCTATTTCTTCATTATTTAGATTTTCGTGGTTCATAATTGTTATTAATAGAAACATTTTCATGCAGCACTCAAATTCCATAGGTGAGGATGGCTCATTGATGATTATCTGGAAAATTTCGAATGTATTCGTTAATAATTCAAAATTATATTTCAAAATGAAATCTTGATTAAAATTGCTTATATTTTCAATAATCATTTCAGCTGACATGAAAATATGCGGATTCTTTGTCAGAAATGCTTGAATAATAACATTATCGAGATATTCGGAATAATTTTGGTAAAATTCTTTTGTATTTGATATGCAGCACTTAATGAAATGCAAGAACGCATTAACAATGTCAAGATCTACACTTTCATCAAACTTTAAAAACTGATTCACATAATCAAATAATAATTGATTATTTTGCGAAATAATATTTTCTGAACTTTGGATTAAAGCTGATAAAATATTAATGTAATCTACGCAAACACTTGCATTGGATTCGTTTTCTATTAATTGATTGATAAAATTAAATAATTCTTCAAAAATACTGTCTGTGCTTACGTTGATTCTAAGTATAACTGCATATGTTACTTTTAATGATTCAACAAGTTTAAATTCAGTGTAAATTTCTAATAATTTTTGAATAACTTCATGAAATGGAAATGTATTAACATTTATGATCAGATCTTTAAATATAGATGAATATAGTCCGATAACAGCTATTTTGAGAATAATATCACCTTGATCTAAAATATTATATAAATAATTATAAAGATTTTGATATTGTTCATCATCGAATAGATCAATATAACCATCAACAATTGATTGTATCAGGTTAATAGCCATCAAAAAGCAAGAATTGTCTCCGATTTCAACTAATTCGACAAATTTTTGCATAACAAACTGATTCGCATCTTCTTTTGGCAATTTTATAATCAGAGAATAAATTGGGTCATTAACACAGTCCATGAGCTGCTCGTTGAACTCTTTTGTTGAATCATATAAATCAATTCCAGTTTGAATCAATAAATCAATGATTTTATCAATGTTTTCTATTTTAGCTCGCGGATTCATAGAGAGAAGAATAAATATTAGATTGCATAGTATGCATTTAATGTTAGGAGACGTATCAGAATCAATTTGTTCGAGAATGAAATCAAATAATTGCTCAATTTTAATTATTTCGATTTGGTTTTGGAAAAATAAAGATATATGATATGATATTTCACGCAGTGATGTTTCATTTCTTTGGTTTGTGTTCGAAATTATACAATTTGCAACAAGTGTCTGAATTGCTGTCATTTCCTCATCAGTAAGATCTTTTGAAAGTAATAGTCCATGAATTAAGAATAATACATAATTTAAAATCAATGGATTTTCGGAATTAATATTATTTTGAATTAAATCAAAAACAAGTTGAGAATTTTGCTCTAAATCAAAACTTGGAATAAGACACAGTAGAATTAAATGCAATGAATCGTTTTTTTGGATCAAAATTTGTAAATATTCGTTAATTATAGGCAGACTATCAAAGCATTGAGCTAAATTAGAAATAAATGTGAATGTTAAGTGCGATAAATCAATTGAAAATGTAATAAAATTTGGAAAGAAATTCGAAAAGTATTGAAAAGCTAATTCAGGGGTCAAATTGGACTTTATGTGATTTAATGTGACATTTAATAAAGTACATGCTTGTTTTTGAATAAATATATCATTGTTTTTTGATAATTCTATTAATATAAAAAGATACTCTGGATCATTCATCATAATTATTAGTTGAGCTGAAGAATTTTGAGCCAATTCAACATTTTGCGATGATAAATCATGAAAATACTTCAGAACTAACTCAACACTCATTATATTATATATAAACCAATTTTACATAACAAAAAATCCATTTTACATAGCAAAAATCTATTTTACATAACAAAATAACAATTTTACATGACAGATACTATTTTGCATGTCAGATACATGTTTACATGTCAAAATCAATTTAAATTTTTCTATTAATAAAAAGGATGTATGGGCTCCACCAGATGCAAGTGAAACCGCAGCACCAGGGTTCACGCCATATTTTGATGCTTTTTCCCAAATAAATCAGAATTCGAAATCAATAAAAATGCTAATATAAAGAAAGAAGATGAAACAATATTGTTTGCAGTTCAAATACCAAATCAACGCGAAATTAGATGGATTGACGCTAGTTTAATGAGGATGATGTCTCCAAAAGATGTAGCACAATTTCAATCCGATAAATATCTAGTCTAGAACGACGCAAGATCTGTACCTAGCAAAATATCACATTAAGTGTGAATTCTCAATGTCTTCAGTTTTAGGTGAGCATGCGATCAATGAGTTATTTCGAGCTGCAACAAAAAATGATATTGATTCAATCGAACGCTTGCATGAAGTTGGTCTGGAAATGAATTGTGTTGACAGAAATGGCAACGCTCCACTACATTATGCTGCAGCACACCGTTGTCGTAATTGCGTCTTAAAATTGATTGAATATGGTGCAAATGTCAATGATCCTAATATTATATTGGTGTAAGGCTGGACACCAATATTTGAAGCTGCATATATCAATTCGGTTGATATTATCGCAACATTGATTGAATATGGTGCAAATGTCAATTTTTTTGACAAAACAGGCAGGACGCCAATATTTGCAGCTGCATTTCATAATTGTTGTGAAGCCATCCGTAAAATAGTTGAACATGGTGCAGAAATCAATGCTGTTGAACATTTAATTTGATTAGAGACCATATGATTAGATATGAATAATGAGCCCCTGATAATAAATCAAAAAGTATTGTAAAGCTTTGATTGTCATCTGTTGTGATAATGAGGGAATTATCATGAATGATTAGTGACTTAATAGATGAAAGGAGGCAAGGCACCGATGACTTATTATATGTATCGATAATGAAAATTATGTTGGGCTCAAAGCATAAAAATGTGTTTTTCGTAATTTCTAGATAAGAAAACACATTTTCCGTTGCTAAGCTTTTAATTCTGTGTGGCAGCTCACAGATAAATCCATTCATTGTATTTATCTTGCTGCCACAATAAAGAGGAGTTTTAAGCTGCGAATTTGTAATTGGAAGATAATCATTTGGAAATGGACGAGATTGAAGCACATTTGTTGATGAAATCTTCAAAACATTAGATTTGCTTATCTCATAATGCAGTTCTATAGCCGAGACTGAAGAAGGAGGAAGATTAATATTTAAGTTTGCTTCACCTTTCAAACCTTGGAAGAAATTATTGAATCTACTCATATATGAGTCATAGAACCTGTCCAAAATAGTGAAAATGGTGCTAAAAGAACCAACTGGATCTGAAATTTTGATTCCTGGTAAATTGACTTGTGCCCGATCACTAAACAATGGTGAGAAAAGAATAAATTTCATAGGAGATATATTTATATGTTTCAAATGCATTGGTACCGTGAAATTCATAAAATTATTAAAATATTGGGAGAAAAACTGTCTTAATGCCTTAAATGTTGAATTAGAATAACAAAGAGAACTACCTTCAACTTTAAAAGCAAGCTCTTGCAAGGTTCTCAGATCAAAATTATTTTCAAACTGCAATTTAAGACTAATATGGTTCTTTTCTGTATAAACCTGCTCAAAACATCTTATTTTCGTGCTGTTGTCGTCAATAACAAGATTATTAATTAAAACTTCAAAATCAATGATTTCATCAATGATAACAGTGGACAAAATTTCCTTCAATCTAAATCGTGCTAAATGGTTTGCATGGTCAATTATGTTAATGCTGATTTTGTGGATATTTATTGAAAAAACAAATTTCTTTTCGTTTTCTTTCGGTAAATCAATATTATCTATAGAATTTTCGCATACAATCATTGCACGTGCTCCATTGCCAAGAGATTTAATTTCGATTGAAATTTCGCGTGGAAGCTCAATATCCATTTTTCCTTGGAGGCTGAATGGAACTGAATACGTTGATCCAGCAAATTGTATATTTACAAATTGTAGTGATGAACCTTTTGTCTAATTTTTCAATCCTGACGTCAACAACAAGAATAGAATCTCCAAATAGGATAAATGGTGAAATATTCGGATATTCAACGCAAAGTTCAAGAGAATTGGAAAATCCTTCAACACTTAACTGTATAGCACAATTATGATCGACTCTATCAATAATAAATGATTCTTGTGGTTTAATAACCGAAGAATAAAAATTATGAACAGAAATTGTAACATTTGAACTGAGATTATTAATGAAAACAACAGCATCATTGAACTGAGCTGAGTATTGATCAGATCTACAATGAACAAGATAAATTAGATCTTTTTCTTTAGAAGAAGGAAGTTTCAAGATTCCATCATATGAAAATGGAATTGAAATAGGTTCTGTGCACGATTTAATGGATACTGGCGCGTTTTGTGGAAGAATTGCTGAAGAAAAATTTGAATTTCGAAAAATTGCGTGTGAAGAAGGAACATCCTTATCAAGATCAATAGTTTTGTCAACCATATGAATAGAAATGGTTTGTTTTCCGTAATTTACAAATTTAAATTTCGGCAAGAAAATAATTTCGATTTGGCCAATTTTGTTAGTTTGACATTTTGAAATAACCGAAATATAACCATTTCCTATTGGAACTTCAATAACATTATCAACAGATTCAACTTTTGAATAAGAATTATCGATTTTAATGCTTATTGAGAGCTGTGAGTGATCGGAGTAAGGTATTAAAACTTTTGTTGATTCTTCGACTTCAATAAGAGTCGTTGATTCTCCAGAATAAAGAATTGCTGTGAATTTTGGTCCAATTTCATTGACAATGACAACTCCCGGATGTATATTGACATAATGATCTGTTATATCAACCAAAATGAGATTTTGATTGTTTTGATGCAAATATTTCGAAAATATTTTCCTAACTTGATCTTTATTGATTTTCTCAGATGATTTAGCAACTGATTGGCTACCAGCAACAATAAACTCCTTGTGTTTCAGTTCTTTTTCTTCATTTGGATTCAATTTAAAAATCAAATTTCGATTTTTCGAGTAAATTCCAATTGGAATAGGGAGATAATTGTGTATTTTCATCTTTGGAACAATTTTATATATTGTCGTCTCATCTGAAATTACTGTTTTCACTATAATATCAGTTGAAATAACAAAACCATCAAAAATTGATTGAAGTGGAACTGGACACATGTCATTAACGAATTGCACTAGCTTATCTTGGTAAATTATGATTTCTCCAGGCTGCAATTCCTTATTTTTGTTTAAAATTATTTTATTTTCAGTTAAATTTTCAATGAATGTCTTCTTAACTTGCGGAGTATCATGATTATTAGCTATATCTTTCATAAACAATAAGAAATCAAGAGAAAGAAAAGATCTTAATGTCGATTCAGAAGAAATTTGAAAATTAACCTTTTCTTTTGAAGATATGATCTTAATGTTGGTTGAAAAAGCAGAAATAACTGGCTGGAACATGGAATATACCGGTGAAAACCAATCAATTGAGAATCTGAACTCAAAATCATAAACTATTTCATTGTTAAGTATTTGGCCTGCAATTGATGTAATTTTGATAACACTCCTGATTTTTGGTGTGAATTCATTTCCATTTCTTATCCCAACGTTGACGAAACACGTTGATAAATTAATTTCTGCTAAATATCTCTTTTCTTCTAACTTCACGTGATTCTTCATATAGCTAATGAATTTGTAGACTTTTGTCATGTCATCAAATGAGAAATTCATCGTCAATGGCGATAAAAATATTTTTAATTTTTCAATCTCTTGTTTTTTATGGATAATTACTTGGCATATTTGGTCTGATACAATTGGGCAGTTTTCATCAGTGTAGATTTGAAATTGGGTTAAATTAAATGATTTTACTTTCTTATTTATAGTTATTGTCAGTGAAAACTTAAAAGAAAGTCCTGAATGTAAATTTACAGTAATATTTTCTAATAATAACTTGCCAGTATCATCTTTGAACGTGGATTTAACGATAAAATCGAAAAATTTACAATTTTTTAAAACATCTGCTAGAAAAACCAGATTTTCGACGCCTATGTTCAGTTCAAGTGGTGAAATGACTATTTGTCCATTTTGCTGATGTATAAATGGTTCAGATTTTAATTCTAAATTTATTTTGTGCAAAGATTTAAGATAGAACTTGTTGACTTTTAAATCATCATCTGTAACACTAATATCATGGAATATACATTCTATTGATGCTATTTTTATTGTTATTTTTGAAATTGCAATATTTTTCTTGTTTCCTAAGGTAATATGCAAGTCTTCAATATGTAATATTACTTCAAATCCAATAGTTATATTGATGTTATGTATATATATTGTAAAAGAATTCGAAATGAAGTTTTTTTGATTGAAAAGATTTCCAAAGACTTGCAAATGATTCGAATTGCTGTGATGTAAGAGTCAATGATACGATTTCTATTTTGCTACTGAAGTTTAAACTTGATTTTTCCGGATTAATTTTAAATTCAATTTTATTTTTTTGAAATATTTCAGTACAACCTATAAATATCGAGATATTATGCGCTATAAAGTTCCCTGTTTTAGTTTTATCAATGCTTCCCGTTATATTTTCTGATGTTATTAAAACGAAATCGTCACCTAAAGGAGGAACAAGAATAAGGAGTCGAAAATTCACAAATTCAAGATCAAAATCGAGCATTTCGAATTCAGATAAGTCCTCATAAAGGAAATTATCGAATGGTAAAGAATTTACATCAAAATCAGTGATTGTGAGCTTGATTTTGTTATTATCGGTAAAATTAATGTCAACATTGCCGATATTTCCCTCTGAAATCGTCAAAGGGAAACCAATTCTTGCAAGAAAAAATTTTTCTAGTAAAATATCACGAATGAATACTTTTGGTTCAGTGTATAGCTTCATTATCGACGAAATATTGTCACCCAACGCGTTTAAGCTAAAAAATCGATGAATTTTCGCAACCACTGATTTTGCATTCATTATATTTCTATATAAAACGATTATTTTTGATTCAAACTTTAAAATTTTTGAAATTCATATATTATCGAGCACAAGAAATTGGATGATTTTCAAACATTTTTGGATTCTTTCACGCCCGTAAACGATCGAAAACTGACAACCGACTTTTGACATTTGTCAAAAATTCACCAATAATTTTTTCATCATTTATTACACTTTTTAAAAGAATTTAAATTATTTGTCCAAATAAAACAAATACATTTCGCAGACTTTTTCAAACAACCACCAATCAATTTTTCTTCATTTATTACACTATCTAGAAGAAATTAAATCATTTTAGTTAGTATTATATATAATTTACCTCATAATCTATATATTTGTCTAATATAAATACATAGTTGTTCATTGATATATGTCCAAATAAAACAAATAAATTTCGCAGACTTTTTCAAACAACCACCAACCACATTTTCATCATTTATGGCATCATCTGAAAGAATTTATATTATTGTAATTAGTATTATATATAGTTTACTTCATGATCTATATATAAGTATAATTTAAATATATATGTTTGCATTGATTTTTGTAAAAATAAAACGAAAAGTTATCATTTACATTTTCGCTATTTTTTGAAATAAATGTTTCCTCATGTTAAGAAATATTCATCATTTACTACTTCGTGCAAAGTAATCAGTGCAATACTGTGTATATTGGCTGTTGCTTATCAAGATTTCAAGTTCAAGAAGAAAAAATCAATATCATTCAATGTTGAAACTAAAAATGAGTTGTTAATTCGACCGAGTAAATGCTTGACACAGATAGATGAAGATGCTGTTATACCGAAAAATAGGGTTTGCTATGATAGATTTCAACATACAGAATATCTTCCTTGTTTTTTCAACATCGAGCCACATGATGAAACGAATTACGTGTTTGTTTGCGGTACATCGAGTCCAATAGCACGAATATTTGTTCAAATGCTCAAAGACAAAGGAATAAAATATCGCGAAATTACTTCTAAGCTTCAATATGATTTACAGCAGCCACACCATGAATTCTTTCTCAAAATGATTCGTGTTACACATATTTTTGATTTCACCAGACCTCATAATTATTCATTACTCAGAAATCTCACGCGCAACACTAATATACACCTTTATCATATGGTATCCAAGCCAATAGGTGATCCAAAAGTACATGAAATAGTTATTCCACAAGTAATTGGGCCATATTTTATGCACAGAAACCCACCAGGTCTTTACAAGCGTTTAGTTAACATATTTGACAACAAGAAAGAAAATATTAAGCTAAATGAAGCAGAAATGTTTGGATCTGCATCACAAATCGCCGAATATCTTTTTAATACTGTTTATCTGGCCAAAAAACCGGAATTACTTGGCTTTAATCAGAAGTTTTCAACTTATACTGCTAAATCAATCATAGATCTGGCTCTAGGACATCCAGGTGAACCAAATGAATTTATAAAAAGAGATTTTACATATATTAAGGCATTAAAGACACAGCCAGATATTCCATATGCATCATTGTCTATTGTTGTCACTGATCATAAGAACATTACAGATAGATTACAAAAAATTTTAAATTTATATGATAAAATTTTACCGAAATACCCCGAATTATCACTCGAAATCATATACATTTATGTAAAAACAACAGCCCAAGCGCGTGATTTAGAAGATATAGTTAAGTTTGGACCACAAATTAAGAAATACATGAAAATATACACCGTTCCTTACAATGAATACATCAAGGTGCTTCCATTCATGAACACGACGATTATTCCTTTTTATTTCTTCAGGAATTTCGGTTTTAGAATTTCTCGCGGTGAATATATTTTCTCAGGAAGCTGCGATTTCCTTCCTCCACCATATTTCTTTGATGCAGCATCACGAAAATTCCTATTAACACACCAAATTCTCTTATCAACAAGGATTGATTACAATAATTCATCAGAAGACGAGTTTATTGTCAGCCAATATGATAAATTCCTTCCAATACAGTCACTGGAGATACTTGGAGCAGATTGGGAAGATGCTTGGAGCTATTCAACATGGATGCAAAAGAATTGGGGAGATTTGCAAGGTTCACATCGCTCACTTGTCGAGAAACTTAGAGGATATGTCAATGATAGGTATTCATTCCATGTTGACAGTATTTTCGCCATCGATCAAACATCATTTATGTACGTGCCCATGATTTACGTCCTTCCTAATGGATACCACGCCCACCATGAGCTAGCTTCGCAGTTCTCAAACGTATTCCCACTATACGAGTCTCCCAAGTATATAGATGCTTTCTGTCAAGGAAAGTCAACATTATACTTCCAGGAACATCAGCGGCCTAACTGGGGATTAGGATATGAATCGAGGACAGGCAGCTTCATGCTTTCTGTTCAGCCTAACAACGAAGTTCATGTTGTAATCAAGAAACGATACTAATCAATCTTCTTTTTGTTTTTATATAATAAATATAAAGGTTATGAAAATATATATAGGGACTATTATCAACATTAATCTATGTGGATATAATATATGCTGAAAGAATATGGCAACTCTTTTTCTATTCGGTAAAACTGTGAGAAGGAATTTAACAATAAAATTATTTAATGAAGCATTAATCAAAGCTTTCTCGTATTCGCTATTGCTTTTTGTACCAATATCAAAATGTGAAAATACATATAATATGTTTCTCATTTGTGAAGAAAAGCATGGACTCAACATTGTTTTGATATCATTAAATTTAAAATGTAGCACAAACTAATGGGTTTCTAATTTGATATTAAAAAAAAACAAACACATAAAAGTTTAATATATAAAAAACGAACAAATTATAAAGTATAATAAATAAAAAATCACATGTAAGGTCTCACTTTTTGGAGGCTTGGGTTGAACATTACGTTATACGACGGCTTTGTCAAATCTTGTCTTAAATTCTTATATCTTCCTGGTCCTGGCGTGTTCTCTCCTTCTCTGTCAACATGTGCATTCCTGCTGATGACGCCTCCCCTAATCTGGCTGTCCCTGGACATGTTATAGAGATCTGGTGACGGATCATCAGGTATCTTAACGCCGCCGATATATGTACTGTCTGTGAATCTGTTTGCCTTTCCAATCGTGGTCTTCGCAGATGACTTAGGCCTCGTGTTGTATGCTGGGCCAGGACTGACAGCAGAATTGACAATGTCACTCCTCTGGCTCTTGTCCTTGAAAGCGGGAGAGCCTTTCCTCAATGTCTCTTTGCGCCTTATAGTGTCAGGAATAGTGTAGTCGTACTGGTTAGGAGCAGGAGTGTCAACAATCTCGAATAACTCGCCTCTTTTCGCTGTGGAGCCTGCTGGTCTTCCTGTCGCTGATGCTGCCCTTCTAGAAGCTGCGGCAGCCATGGAATCAGCGCCATCGACATTGTAAAAGCCTGGGCCTGGTGTGTCGCTCCTGTTATTAGGCCTGCTTGCTCCGAATCCACTCTTTTGGCTCGATTTCACTCTCATTCCTTTCGTTGTCTCGTACTGGCCGACTCCTGGAGTGTTTGGATTGAAGAAAGCTATTTCACGCTTTGCGCCTGAGCCAAATGCGCGCTTGTCCTGCTGTACATCGCACCAAGGAGTGTGAGAAACCATTGTTTCGTTGTGATTAACTTCACCTGACCAAATAGAGTCCTTTGTCGTAGGGAAAAACGCTGGAGACTTTCCTTTCTTGACTGTAATCTCTACCTGAGTTTCGTATGACGCTGGGCCTGGAATTCCGTTATACATTACTGGTTCGCGCTGCGGGGCTTTGCTCCTGCTGAAGTCAGCGCACCTGCTGCCAGGATTCGCTTTTGGAGTGAGCGAAGTCTTGTAATTTCGTGGGCGAATGAATAAATCAGTTTCTTGTTTTTCTATTTTTCTGCCGAAATTTGATTCTGAAACGTCTGCGTCTCTGTTTACTGTATTGTCGCCAAGTCCTGTAGGTAATCCACGTCTTGATTCGTCTGCAGCACTTCGAGCGCGAGAAGGATGCAGCCATTTCGAGGGCTCTGATGGTTTTTCTTTAATCCATTGACTCAAATTCGAATAATCAGCTGGAGAAGGTGTTTTTTCATGGTCAACGAAGTATTCACGCTTAGATGATAATGAAAAGTCTGTTTTTGGTGCTGCTCCTTTAACAATGAATTGTGGTTCATAGCATCCAGGTCCTACATCATAGTTATCTGGTAAATTAAACAGCTCACGCCTTGTTGTTGAGCCGAATGGAATTTCTTGTGAGATTGCGCTGCGTAAACGAGTGTGTTTTGCTGTTGGATCGTAAGTACCTGGTCCAACATTGTTTGGTGTTTGTGGATTATGTAAAGCGACCACACGCTTCGATGTAGATGTGATCGACATATTTTTTCTAAAATTTTTGTACGTTAAATAATTCGTTTTGACTTGTAAAATATTTTTTGACATGTAAATATTTGGCTTCTAAATCATCTTTATTTAACAAGTTTATTTTAACATGCTACTCTTGCACTATCCATTGGTCAAATATTTTGGAGATTATCCCATTAATATTTTTTGATAAAAAAAATTTACATTATGCTTAGTAAATATGAATTATATAGTTCATATATAATCCATGATTTCAATAATTTTTAGCACAAATGAATATTTTAAAAAAAATATTAAAAATCATGAATCTAAAATATACTTCGAAAATATAAATTCTAAGGCTTATATACTATCTAAATTTATTCATAATCTTATCATAAAATGTTCAATAAAATTCTCAAAATAAGTGTTCCTGAATTAACCTTTTGCTCGGGAAATATGAACTCATTATATTATATACTATCTATAATTATTAATATTCATTTCATAAAATGAATGAATCAAAACAATTCTCTATAAAATCTGTAAAATTAATGAATTTATATTGCGAGTGCTAGATATATAGCTTATATTATGTGTTCCCTTTCATAATACAATAAAATTGTTTAGTAAAAACACGCAACAAAAAAAGACGTTTGTTAATTTTTTGTAAAAAAAAAAATGAGTATGTTTAGTGAAACAGATTCATTTCTAGAAGAACAAGTCCGTGATTACGACCCGAGTGTCGCAAACGGCTTTGATATCAAATTCAATAAAGAAATCATCTACAAATGCTCTGGAAAAGAAAAAATTTATCGTACAAGAATTTTAACATCAGTTGATGACGATTCTGTACTCAATGAAGTCAGATTCGAACTATTTGACGATGAAAATATAGATTTTCTTTACGAGTGCAGTCTTACACAAGAAGAATACGAAGAATTCAAATCAACAAATCAGTTAACTATTCCATTCGACAATTTTGCAAATTCGGTTCAAGTTCTTCTTGAAAATAGCGTTAAAAAGGCAGATGAATTCGAATGCAGATTTGCAGAAAATGCAGAAGATGAAACAGCGAGCATTAAATTCTACCAGAAGCTTAGGCTAAGAAAGGTTGATATTTTTGGACTCGATTTTCATCGCAGTGTCAAGGAATTCATCGAAGCACAAGCACAATCGCGCTTTAATCGTCTTAAGAATGAATTATCCCACAAACGCCGCGAATATAACGAAATTATTAAGAAGATCCAGTCAAAGAACCCAACAATCGCTAAGCGTCTTATCAAATCTGTTGAAAATGCTGTTAAAACACCTAAGTAACTATTAAATATTAAAATTATTGATTAAACTTGCATATTTTGTTATACATTCTTGCCGACCTCTTTCAATTAATAAATTTGTAATTTTATTATGGCAAATAATCTTAATTGCATATAGTAGTATTAATATATTCTACCATACGGTAAGATTAACTAAGAATAACTGGATTTTGCACTAAATTTCTGAATTTTTAAAATTGCGGAAAAAGCATTAGCCTTCATTTCGATACCATATGATTCATTTTCAGCTTATTAATAATTAAAAGCAATTAAATTTGTTATAACGTATATTATGAAAAAATGTAAATTTTGCAGCTAAGTATTAATGGAAATGCAGATATTTATTCAACACAGTTGTTAGAAATGAGCAATTGCTTAATTCTTGGATTTTGAGTCATTCCGAGAGCTGTGCTTCCTTCATTATTCCTTGCATTAACCTGAATTCCCCTGAGTGAGCAAAGATACTCAACAACATCGTAATGGGAATATTTACATGCGGCCATCAAAGGAGTCATACCATCTTCACGCGCGCAATTAATGTTGACTTTAGGAAGTGAAGCAAAGTACTTAACAGCTGGTAAGTTACCTTCATAGCAGAAGAACCTGAGTGCAGAACAGCCATTTCCATCAGGTGAATTTGGATCTGCACCATAATCAATGAGAGCCTTAGCCAAATTGAAGTTGCACTTGTAAGCGGCGTATGTAATGATGTCAAGGTTCCAAGTACTGCCAATAACTTGTGAATAACCATTTTGAACTGCATAAATAATTGCTGCTTTATCATTTTGATCGGTTGCTTTGTTAAGGACATTGTAAATATTCTTGAAATCTGCTTCAGTCTTGCTGAGTTTCTTAAGTGCATCGATATTTTCACTATGTTCAGCAGGAACGCGGTTGTTTTCGATTTGTAGGCGAGTATTTTCCTTTTGTAACTGCATGAGTTGATCTAATAACGTTTTAACCGTATCAACATTTTCCCCATTTTGCTTAACTTGAGTGGATGACTGTTGTGAAAGTGAATTGAACAACCTGTATATGATATATAAGCAAATAAGAGCCGTAACTAAAATAATAATTTCACTGGATATAACTAGGGAAACCATTTTTATTTTCAAAAAGTGGTTATTCCAGTGAAATTCTTACACCATGTTTTTGATGCTGATATTATGATTCCACGGTGTTTTCTTGTACCGATAACACAAATTCGTGGTATTTTTGAATAAATCTGACAACGTCATAAGAGAATCAGCCCAATAAATACAAAAAATGCATTAAGCACACATGTTATATATGGAACGGTGAGTTATTTTGAAAAATGCTGGATAAAACGTATATTTTGATTTTAAAATCTCGAAATTATGACATGAGCATTTAAGAGAATCATACTATATGACCAAGAAATGCAATCTATGGATCAAAGCCATGCAATTATCGATATTGATAATAAGTCAAATCAATATCCATATGCAATGGGTATTGTGCACGATCGAGGACATGCTACTATATATCTTTGTTCCGAGTAGATGATAGATAGATCACATGAAGCAGAAATATATCCCAATGAGCCATGTATTGGATATAAATGGCTGAATTGAATCCCATTCGATGCCCTATACCAAAATAGATATTATAACTATATTTTTTTTAGTTTAAAACAAATAATATAAAAACAGAAAAATCAAACAAGCAAACGTAGAATTTCTATATCTCTACTTCACCCTCGAAGAATGAGAACTCTGCCCAATCGCATTTTAGCGAATCAATTGTTTCATATTCTTGAAATGAAACATGCTCCTCCATTCTCACTTTGCTACCATCAATCAATGTTATAAAATTACTGTTCTGTTCTGTCTTTACATCTTTGAGTATAATATTGAAGCATGGCTCATTGATTTTCGGATCTTTTTGAAACAGCTTTCTTGGTGGCATTCTTCGTTCATTGCTATTGTTAGGGTATATAATCCTCTGGTTGCAGGTTCCCCTGTTTACTTCTGCGAACAGTATTTTCATCATCGCACTGGTAGAAATGAGTTGAAATTGAAAACGTTCAATATTTGAATATCTGACTTATAACTTTGAATGTGTCAAAAATTTTTGGCAAACAAACAAAAATCATTTTATGCCGTATACAGTCAAATAAGAGAATTTATAATGTTCCACTTTTTGCCACATAATATTTACCAAATCAAATAATTCATTGAAGACATAGAATATATTGTGAATTGCAATATCTCTATTTTTCGACCATAGTAAAAACATCCACCAGCTGCCTTCTCTTTTTTATTTTTAACATGTTAAACAAGCATTAAACTACTGAAGCCTATAGATTTGAAATACAATTGTATTTTGCTAATTCATCTTTTCTCCATTCTTACTCACAAGATACTGACATGTATAAATATTGATTTTACCCTATTTATCATATAGGAGAACTTCGAAGAGTCCTACGAATTGAAGATCACACTCAAGATGAAGATGTTGATGATTTGAATTGATCATTATATCATCATGTTCTAAATTGAAAAGGTTGCAAATTAAAATTGTTTTTCATATCAAAAAATAATCAAAAATCATGATTTTGAAAAATATGGGTTGGACCTATACATCAAGAGAATGTATGCATGTTCAAATTAAATTCAAAGTATTCAAAATCAATGTTTTTTCATTAAAATCATTTTGAATCTAGCTTAGATATTTTATTTGAACAATTTGTTTATAACAAAATATAGGCTTTTATATTGCTAATAGAATTGTTTAAAATGACTGAAGCTTTGATAGTTTCATCATATCTTTGCAAAAAATATAAAGGTATTGAGTTCGATTCTGGTTAACCAGAATATTTTTTCTTTTCATTAAAAAAAAAATATATGAATATACAGTTAAAAGGTTATGGTAACTTATCATTAATTGGTGAAGGTCGTTTTTCATTCGTATATAAGACCCAGAATCAAATGAACAGCCATCTGTATGCTGTAAAAGTCATGTCTCCGAATTCTAAAATCCCAGAACCGAGTGTTGCGTTTTATCGTGAAATTCAAGCACTTTCCGTTGCAAGCCATCCGAATATAGTCAAATTACATGAAGTTGTGCAAGTGCAACCATCAATATCTCTCGTTATGGAATATCTACCATACACGTTATCTCAGGTAGTTCAGCTTTCTATACTTCCCGAAGCTATAGTCAAAGGACTAATGCTAATGCTACTCCGTGGACTCGCTCATCTTCATGAGCTCGGCATAATTCATCGCGATATTAAACCTGCGAACTTACTAATGAATTCACAAGGCGTTTTGAAGATATGCGACTTGGGTCTATGCAGGATTCTACCAGAAAAACTCGCTGGAATCGGCGGTGTTAAAACAGATGATGATACTCACGCTTGGACATTACAAGTTGGAACTTCGTTCTACAGAGCACCGGAATTGCTTCTTGGCGATCGTGGCTATGGAGAGGCTGTTGATACTTGGGCTGTTGGCTGTGTTATGGCTGAATTATTAAATGGAAAACCATTATTCAATGGACAAGGTGATATTGAACAGCTTGGATTTATATCAGGTATCTTAGGCTCGCCTGATGACAAGAAATGGCCTGGATTTTCTCAACTTCCTGGAAGTGGCCAAATCTTATTCAAAGAAAGAGAGCCTGCGAACATTGCTGAGCTATTCCCAGCATGGAGCCCAGAAGCAATCGACTTATTTAAGCAGTTTATAGTCTACGAACCAGGACAGAGAATTTCTGCAAGAAATGCTATGAAGCACAAATGGTTTTTCATGGAGCCTGTGCCTATAATAGCTCCATTCGACGGGAAATCGTTTGATTTACTCAATGCAACTCCAATTTAATTGTATTTTAATAAAAATTGTTTGACATTTGTGGATATATAACGCCATCATGTTTTATATTAAATCACAGGTTCATTTTTGTGAAATTTATAATTTTGAAATTTTGATATTTTCTTATTATGGTCAATTGTGCTTTAATATTTTATATATGCATCATTTTTATTTATCTATTCTAATTCTATTTAAAAAATAACTCTAACATAAATAATTTTTTCTACTCATCATCTGGGATTGGTTGTTCTTTGTCATGAATTGGCTCCATTCTTGGCTTGTTCTTCAATTCATCAATCTTCTCAAGAAGTTCTTTAATGCCTTCACCAGTTCTACCAGAAACAGGAATAACTGGGATTGCATTGTAAAATTCGCTGAAAATTGAGCCTGTAGCCTTGTTGAAATCAGAGAAGTATGAATCATCAGCTTCATTTTCGATAGCTTGTTCAAATTTATCTTCGTCAGTCATCCATCCGATGATTTCGTCGGCTGGTTTAACATCTGTCTTTGTCAAGGCCAAAACCATTGGTAAACCAGAGCGATATAAAATTGAGCAAGCATAAAGCATTGTAGAAATGAATGTTGGTGTCTTGGAGCAGCGTGGAACATCGACAACGAAGACGATAACAGTGGGGAATGCGGTTGCAAGCTCTTGTGTGATCATACCTCCAGAAGCGGACCATGCGAAAGCCTCAATTTGTCCCGGAGTGTCGAATATTGCGTATTCGAGATCTTTCCTCTTCTGAATTAAAGCAACAACTTCGTGGAATTTAGTTGAGAATAAATTTAATGATGTTAAAATAGCTCCGTTTGGTCCTAAATTGAATTTCTGCATAACCTCTCCGTATTTCACAGTATCTCTGATATCAACGTTGGCTGAGAAGTCAACATCAGCAGTAGCCGGATCAAGATTTACGTAATAAGTCATCTTTTTATTATCATACGTGTATTGGTTCAACGCATTGAGGAGTGTGGACTTGCCTGAGCCAGCAAGACCGACAACAAGAACAGCTGCTGTATTCTTTGATTCCATCGAAATTTTTTTTGGAAAGAACAATTATTTCATTTTTTAGTTTTGACTATAAAATATTACTTATTTATAGCTAAAAATTATATTTTTCATCGAAAATATCGAAAATTTTGAGTTTTATAAAGTTCAAATTTTTTTATCATCGACAATATATTCATTTCCATAAAAACTTCAATTCTATATCTCTTAGATGTTAATATTTTTAAATATAATTGCTCATTTTTCGAATAATTTTTATGAAAAAAAATATAACTTGGAAAGAACAAAAAATGAGATGAAGGAGAGAATATGTGGGGTAATTTAGCTACAACAGACGTTCTTTTTATTCATAAAAGTAGATTCAATTAATTATGACGCACTTCAGCAGTTGCAGCCACCATCACTCTTTGGCTTCTGCTGTGTTGTTGTGGAGGTCTTACTAACAATTTGTCCATTTTCAGCTCTTTCAAAGACAGATTTAGTTGCGCGAAGGAAAGCTTCCTGAACGTTGTCACCACCGCGGGCTGATGTTTCGAGATAGAGTAACTGATGTGTGTTTGCGAATGATGTGGCTTCTGATGTTGTAACGGCACGAGAAGATGCCATATCAAGTTTATTGCCAATTAATGTAACTGCGGCGTTTGGATCGCAAAGGGTGTGGACATCGTTCAACCAGAAAGCAAGATCATCGAAAGATTTACGATCTGTGATATCATAAACCATGATAACACCAACGGCATGCCTGAAGTAAGATTTTGCGATTGATCTGAATTTTTCTTGACCTGCTGTATCCCAAATCTGAAGCTTGATTGGGTTGTTGTCAACTTCGATAACGGTAGATAAGTATTCAACACCAATGGTTGATTGA
The DNA here is from genome assembly GCA_008369845.1 of Trichomonas gallinae. Classification (NCBI taxonomy): domain Eukaryota; phylum Parabasalia; order Trichomonadida; family Trichomonadidae; genus Trichomonas; species Trichomonas gallinae. The sequence continues at coordinate 700 of MRSU01003277.1, read as the reverse complement.
TTTTCTGGTGAAAATGTACCATCAATGAGACGTGCAAGAAGGGATGTTTTTCCGACACCACTTGAGCCAATGACGATGAATTTGAAGTTGTATTTGTAATCGACACCTATCATTAAAAGTGACACTTTTTAAATTTGTGGAATTTTATGCATCAGCTTTTTCTTCCTAATGGTTATCTCTGGAAAAAGAGCGTGTTTTTTTCATAAATTTTGGCATAAAAAAGTGATCGTCACTTTTTATATCCTTCGTTTCATGTCACGTTTTACATATTTCTGTTTGTGGCACTTTTTTATCATTATGATTTTATTGCAAAAATAACCAATAATTGTACATTCTGACCAAAACTCATACCATAGACTCTGTGACTCATAGGGGATCTATAGACATGAAGAGGAAAAATCGCAATCTTCATTGTCAAAAGAGAAATTTACAACAAATTTTATGAAAATTTTTTTAATTACCTTTTTTATGTATTTTAAAATGCAATAAAACAGAAAACTAAATAAACCAATATTCTCTATAATAATATTAAAGTTTTTGGATTGCAAAAAATATCATTGTTTATCATTTGGTAAACATAAATATAAAAATCAAATATGATTAATGAGGTATTAGATAAAATAGGGATGTGCGAACTGGCCGTTTAGTGATGGATTCGCTGATTTTGGATTCGGGGTTCGCTCGCGAAAAGTGACACCGT